>JAQFZC010003467.1:0-18686 GCA_034695205.1 Dicyrtoma fusca
AGTAGTGGTCACTAAGGAGCACCAAAGGAGATTGGGTTTCAATCAACCATTTAGTGACGTGTACCGTACAAACACAGCCATACACGATTATCAGGCAGCGACCAAAGATCGAGCTTTGGTCTGAGGCTGGAAATTTCCATTCCAGTCTGCAGTCCTAACCTCTAACCTAAGCACGCCTGCTTGATTTGAAGAAGATAGGCACTGTAAACTACTCCTGGACAAGGCAAATGAACTAAAAACGGCACAACCAGCACTGACATCAAAACTAGTGAGAAATACGTTACAGACCACTTCAGAAAGCAGAGACATCCCTTTCGTGGCTAAGAAGGATCAAAGATGGACCAAAGATGAAATGAAAACTAAGCTAAGTAAAAACACTTTATAAGTAATAGCACACTAAACATTATTAAAGATATAGATTTAAGAAACATAGATCATAGTACACTAATGAGCAATCAAAATACACATAACACTAACTCGCAACTTCTAAACTCATTAACACAAACAAGCAACACAAGCAGACCACAAACTCGAAAACAGTTACCATTACAAACATCAATTATCTTCTGGAATGTAAGAGGAATAAATAGCATACTCACACTCGATAAGAACGACCTATATACATTACAAAACACATAAATAATATTTGTAACAGAAACATGGTTGACATCAGAAAATAATTTTGCATATCCAAGACTACAGGCATATTTTCCAAAAGCAATATTATACTCACCCCAGCAATACCATTAAGTAGATTCAGACCAAGTGAAGGACTCATTATGTTACTAAACACACATTTATTTACAGTGACAAATATAACAAATACCACAGAATTCTTCCAGTCAGTGCATATTGCAGTAAATGACACTGCGAAACAAATATACCTACACAATGCATACCGAGTAGGTAACCTTGGCCAATTAGATATAAATCAAATCGACGAAACTTACGAAGTCTTCGTATCACGAAAAACACAAGACTTGATAGAAAATGCAAGAGAAAAAGTACTCATGACATAAATGGACCCTTAGTCAGGTCAACATTGCGTAAGGTACAAAGGTTACACGCTCCAAACCCAAATTAGTAATGTTTAAGGATGGGACCACATTCATAATTTAATATTACTAAATGGACGCACTGAACGGGATAGGAAAGGCAAACTCACGCACATGAGCAAAATTGGAGATAGCGTCATCGACCTACGCTTTATAAATATAGAGATGATATACCTCATAAAATAACTAACTTTCCTAGACCTGATAGCTTCAGACCACAGAACAGGTAGGGTAATACTAAATTTTAATAAACACTCAGAACAACAAATCCCTAGAAATAAATACAAACTAAAATGGAAAGATGAATACCGACAAGAATATAAACAAAAATTATCGTTTGAGCTCGACCAGCTACAAGAAACCCCAAAACATGCTCAAATCACAAATAAAAGTACGATGATAGCAAAGGAAATTAAAATGACAGCCTTCCAACCAGCAATACCAAATAAAATATGGTACGACAAGGAATGTCGGCAGGCCGGAAAAATCACCAAACAGGCATACAAAAAAGCAAAACAAACAAACGGGGCCCAGAAAGAAAAAGCTGAATACCTCTCTCAGGTTAAAATATACACAAATCTACGCAAATACAAAAAGCAAGAACATCAACAAATAGAGATAAAAGCCATACAAGACGCAATAACACAACAAGACTTTTGGCAAAAGGTGAAAAAGTTCAGGCGGAAGCCAAATGTACTTCACGATTTTAGAAATAAGTAATGGATTGAATTCTACAGGAGCATGTTACCTCATCGGGCACCAACAGCATCGATAGCAGAAGCTAGAGTACTAGAACTAGACTCACCATTTACTACATTTGAATTACGAAAGGCACTTACACTGCTAATAAACAACAAAGCACCTGGTCCTGATCAAATCAGCAATGAATTTCTAAAATATATGCACAGTATTAGCTTAATTAAAATTAGAGATCTAATTAATGAAGTACTAGAAAACGAATCTGTCCCAGCTGAATGGGCTAAGAGCAAAACATTATTGATAGATAAGAAAGGAAGTCTCAGCATGCCAATAAGCTACTGACCTATTGCACTAGCAAATACTATACTGAAACTATTGACCCAACTACTTAATTACAGGATAACAACATGGGCCGAAAAAAACAGAATTCTACCAGAGGCACAAGCAGAAGTTAGAAAAAACCGATCATGCCAGGATCACATTTTCACTCTCAACGGGCTAATTTAAATTGCTATTCAAAAACCTAAGGGAAAGCTATTTGGACTATTTATTAATTTTTCAAGAGGCTTTTCGTCCATAAACCATACAAAGTTGTGGCAAAAACTGGCAAAAATAGGATTAAGTTTGAAAATAATAAATACGCTGCAGAATCTATACTCCCAGGCAAATACAAAAGCCAGACTTAACCAAGGACACTCAAAAAATATTGAGACAACTGAACGAGTTGCTACAAGGATACCCTCTTTTACCCCTGCTCTTCAGCCTGTTTATAAGCGACATAGAAAAACTACTAATTAACTCAGAAGTATCTGGAGCCGCTGTTATTGTAAGATAATCGATTCACATGCTCGCTTTTGCAGACGACCTAATTATTGTCACTAAAACAGCGACAGATCTTAGAAAAAAATCAACATACAAGAAGACTACTTTGCAAGACTCAAGCTCATCAACCTAGATAAAACAAATATCATAGCATTTAGGCAAGGTGGAAAATTACCTAAAGGATTACATTTTTATTACAACACCCAAAAACTAAAAATAGTTAATGAATATATATACCTAGGGAATATATTCATACCTACAGGTAGCTTTACGAGTCAGTTTAAACGAGCTAAGAAAAAGGGAAATGCAGCAATTTCGCAAGCATTAAGCACAAGTAGAAGAGGAAAAATAAATAGTTTTCACGATATGTATACTCTTTTTGAGAGCACAATCAAGCCAACAACACTTTATTGCTGCCCAATCTAGGCACATGCAGATATAGCAAAATTAGAAGCAATAACAAAATCGATTCTATAGGCAACCCCTTTAAACAAACAGAATGGTCCCTAGTGCAATTATTAGACATAAAACAGAAAAACATAAACTAGTATTATTTTGTTCTATGCTTTTAATACTTACCATAAGCTTAATAATTTTTTCCTCTGTATCACTTAAATTTGTCGTAAGCAAATTAATTCTCTTTTTTAACATAAAAATTTGTCCTAAGTTAATTAATTTTTTCCTCTTTATCACTCAATTTTGCTTAAATTTCTTCTATCACTCGTAATCTAGCTTTATATCTAAACTAATCTCTATTCAATCTAATCTCATCTTTTTTAAAATTTTCTGTAAACTTTTCATTTTTTATATTTTGTTCATCTATTTTTTACTATATTTATCAAATTCTGTTTTACTTTTATCAATAATATTATTAATTGTAGTCTCCAATTCACTTGTCGCTTGAGAGAGCTCCGCACTGAATTCGCTCACATGACCAATTATAACTTGTATTTAGGTTGCAATATTTGTATTTTCGTTAGCTAAATGTTCTCTGTTTGTCTGAAATGTTTTTAATTCTTCAGTTAAATTCTGTATTCTAGCAGCAAGATTCATTGTTTCGATGTGGTTGTTATTCCGTTCACCGCAGAGTCCGAGTCTTGAAATCATTTATTAACATAAAATTTATTGAAGTATACAATTTAGTGTATAAGCACAACCCTGAATATAATTATTTACTTCAAGCTCTAAAACTGTATTTGATATTTTAAAAAAATCTGCTTGTTTAGTGTGGTTTTTGGTACAGATACTTATAAATACTCCATATAACGGAATGTTACATATTTGTATTTTGAAATTAGATGAATTAAATGCTATTTTGTTAATAATACAAAAACTTGATAGAATACTATAAGAATAATTTATTTTTCTAAAATGAAGCACTCCAGAAATATCTTGTTTGTTTTTCAATATCATAACTAGATTTATTTTAGCAATACTAGTCCTGATAGTTTCGATCTTTGTCCCAAGCAAACGTTTATCCCAATCATTATAATCTATGATTATAATGTCGGATTCCTTTAACATACGTTCAGTTTCTGTTGGACTAGTGATACGTTTTGTATTCAAGTTTTTAACATCTTGAACAAGTACTACTACTAGTATGTTTAGCGTAATTGTTTGCAGTGAAATATTTGTAAGCTGGAGCTAGAAAAACCACTTGCGCTGTAGGGTATTACAGGTGTATTATAGTAGTATTACATTACTAAATACAGTTCATAAAATTATACAGTCAATTAAGGATATTACGGTCGAATATACAGTTACACGGATTTTTCTTTACAACAAAAATACAGCACGTAAATCATAGTTAAACGAAATAGTCATTTGTAATAAATGTAAGCATATGCTTAAGTAGGTGCTGAAGAATAAGTGGTTTAGGTGCTTGGTTGGTGATGATTGGTGCGCTTAGTTTCTTCTGTTATTGTTAATCCGGTTGTCCGTAGTTGCGGAAGGCGAGGTCCGCATGATTTGGTTTTAGAGATTCAGGTGTTAATCGCACGTATACCGCGTCGTGATGCCTTTGCCGTGTACAAACAGTTGGCCTACAACGATTCTTGTGAATATGCGTTGGCTATTGCTTTGCGTTTTTAACAATTTAGCTTTTTCGAGTAGGATTCTGTGTATTTGATTTTCGTACGGTGTCCGCCATTTATTGATTTAAATATGTTTTGTGCTTGGATGGTCTTTTAAGCTAGATTTAAGTGGCAATAGATTCTCTAGGTTGCAAGTTGGGGCGAGATGCACAAGAACGGGTCGTACGCTTCCATCACAAGGTGTTCCGATTTGTTTAATTGTGTCACAGTCAAATTTTTTAAAGTTAATTAGTTGCATAACAATTTTAATTTTGTGTTTAAGCTGGCTAGAATGTTCTTCATTAGATTCCTTGATTCCATAAATTACAATCTGGTGTGCTTGAGGTTGTTTCGTGCATTGTGTCTTCTGTAATATTTGGGATTCAATTGATTCTAGTCGTTTTACTATATGAGTTGTACTTTTTGCTTTCTTGCTGGGGCAATACTTAATTTCTGTAAGCTTTCTAGGTTTTTGGTTTTGCTTCGGGAAACGATTTACAGTTTTCTATTTTTCAATTTTATCAATCTGTAGCATAAGAGGCTGAATGATTGATGTAGCTTGAGACGTAAGGGTTTCGAGTTGATTTTCAAGATAGCTCATTTTGTGGACAATTACAATAAGCAATTCAGCTGTTTGGTTTTTAATTTTTTGAATTTCATTATCCTGTTCTAGTTCCTAAGTATGAATTAATTCAAAGTGTTTTTGCATTTTTTGCACAGCTGCTAGGCAGAATTGAATTCCTTCAGTCAGCGTATTAAGCAATGCACTATTTTGTTCAGCTTGCTTAGCCATTTTGATCTCTTGATATTATTTTTAACGGCTTGCAATTAAAATTAATTAGTTTCCTTTTGTAGTTTCAGCGTTGTGCACATTGGCGTGTATAGACGTTAAAAGCGGTCGAATTATTAGTTATGTGATGAGTAACACTATTGCTGACGCTGTTTTTCTCATAAAGTTATTTGAACTTATGCAGACACTGTATAAATTGTACGGATAATATATTTGTACGAACTATTTTTGACAATTTATTGATATGTGAATGTACGTTTTTTGATTTTCTCCAAAACCTATTTTGATTTGAATGTTGTATTATAGCTATTTTTGTGCACTGTAAAATTCTGCTTCGTTTAGTGTGTGTTACATTTTCCAATGTGAAAGTGTACACTTGGTGCTAATTATTTTTCTGCCACTACTGAAATGTAGGTGTTGCTGCTAAGACGGTGCAAGTGGTTTTCTCTTGAACAAGTATGTCTATCACTACTTTATTTAATGTTTCCTTATTTGCTTTTTTTTCAATGTGTTTGTGTTGTTTCCCAAGCTTTTTTTTAAACTCTGTAGTTTTTGATTGTATGTCAGATTTTAAACTGACAACTACATAAACTAAACTATGATGTTCTGCAGCAATACCTTCTAATTTTGTTTGTAGGGTTGGATTTGTCCAAACTTCTGTGTTATTTGTCTACGTACTAATTCTGTTATTCACCAACTGTTTAGCATTCCTTGATTTGTCTCTAAAAATATAACCTAGATTTGAAAGCATTTATTTATTTTGATTAACAAGCTCTATAATAGCTTCAACAAATGGGTTTGTATTAATAATGTTTTTTAAATAATAGACATAATGCACCACACAAATTTGTTCCAATATTTTAGAGTTTGACACCAGAATATACAATATTTTCTTTTAAATATTTTGTTAATTCGATAGGTAGACCATGACCGATAGAATCAAAAAAATAACTTTGTCTATCGTTCGTATACCATAAAGTCCAATGTGTGCATTTATTGTGTATACTGTCTAGGTTTAGTATTCGTATTTCATGATTGTTAGGCTTTAATGGTGAAGTATGTCTCATAAAAACACCACGGAAAATAGTAGGCCCACATATTTGTCTAGCTTATTCACCCATTTCAATATTTGATATCGCTTTTAGGGATATGGTTTTAAATACTGACCCTCTCCTAAAAAATCCCCGCCATTCTTTTTTTCCATTTCAGCATTGTGTCTTTGTGTTTCACCTAAAGCTTTATCTTGACATTTTTTTATTATTAACACTATTCATCACTTGACTTACACCTCCTGCGGCAGCACCAACACCTCCTATAGTAGCAGCTGCTTTAGTAATTAAAGGAATTAAGAGGTAAAGCTCCTCCTGTTTTGATTTTTTTTGTTAAATCAGTGAAAAATTTCCTACGTTGAATCGTAGATAGTTTTAATTTATAGTTATCCTTCTGTAATTGATTTATCTGAGCTTTAGTCAAATTAAAAGAGTAGCCGTCTTCTGTATTTAGTTGATTTCTAGCTAATTGTAAGGTTATGCCTATTTTATTTGTAAAAGCACTTTCCACACCAGTGTATTGTTTTTGATTCAAAGATATATTTAAAGCCATTTATTAAAGCTAAAAAATAAAATAATAATTTGCTGATTCCTAATGGAATGAATTCGTATAGACTACTTGCATTTTTTTATTACCTGAAGTGGTTATAGACAGTACTCTCTCTCTAAAGATAACAACATAGGCTTCAGTATTAGCAGTTAAGGATGTGGAAAATTGAACACGAAGATTAATACAAAGTGTGTTTCCATGAACTCTTTGTTCTTAAAATGAAGTATCAAAACGGTATATAAGAAACTGATGAAAATGATATTCACAGGGTGAAATTTCATGCTCTACCTGTGAATATTACACGAAAATTAAAATATCTGTCATAATGTTCCATGAGAGCTAACCCTCTGGTACCTCCTTGCAAATGTTTTTCAGGATAACTTACATCATTCAAAGATATACTAGCATTAAGAACATCACAGTGGTCGAACACGGAAATATTGGATTTTTGATTATTTAATTGATTAGTTTAAAAAACAACCTTAAAACCTAAAATCCTTTCAGGCCCAGAAATAGATGTTAAAGCACGACTAAAACTCGTTGCATATGATACAGCAAACTAGTCTAGTTGTTTAAATATAAATTTGAAAACATTTTAAGTTGAGATACCAGAAAGCTAGATATATTTGTTGAGATTTCAGGATTTAATTTAATAAACAGTACGCTCTATTTAACGAAAAATATTAATTAAACCGTCTGCAACATTATCAACATTAGATGTTTGAGCACTAGGTTTAAATATTGCATTTCAAATAATGACACGGTTGAATTTAACAAAAACTCTTAGACCAAAAAGTATTTTCCCTTTAAACCCACAAATATGAGAAAATGGAATAATAAATTTTGCTTTTTTTTCATTTGCAGCAGCAGTATTACGTTTGAATAATAAATCATGTTCATTTGCAAAACCTAGATTTCTATCTACTGTTGCCTAATATTCGTCAACATCTAAAGCTCGTGATTGTCTGTCTTTTTTTGAACTAAATCCATTATTATATTTTAAAAGACCTTGTACTAGGGATGCATGCCCTATATTTGTAAATTCTTCAATTGTAGTATCATCAAATTGTAACTACTTTATTAAATAAGAACAAAGGCCTGTTGTTTCCTATTGTGATTAATTTAGTTCCAGTATATCGTGTGCCACCAGTTAAATTTACTAAATCCACTTCTATTATAAACAAGCTTTTTTCTAGTAAACAGTAGTTGTCCACATTATCGATTTGAATTGTTCTTGGTAGCCAATTTGTTAAATTTTATTGCATCCGCTGTAGTTATTGGTGCTTCAAGATCGAGATATTTTTCTATCATCTTTTGCGTATTTATATATATACTAAAATAAAATAAGAAAAAAATATTTAAATGTGAATGTGAGTGTATATATACTAAACAAAAACGAATAAAAATAATATATCACAAAAATCTGCATAAATAAATTTTAACTCTTAATTTATTTTCCTTATAATAAATGAGAGTCTACAAAATAAATTCCGAAGGAGAACAACACTTGGCTTTACTAACTATTATTCAATTGCGAAATATTGCGAAAACTTTACAAATTAAATTTGCAAAACGTTATAGAAAGCTTTACTTATTAAGGAAGTTATAAATATAGAAATGAATAATAAGAAAAGAGAATTACTTACAGATGTGTGCTTTTGATGATGATTTATTTATGGTTTCTAGACAATCAAGAATCAAAAAAGTTAAATGTGAACGATGCTTTGCTTATGTTGAAGAAGAGCATGCTTCTAAACACATAACAGAAAAATTTATTAAGGTTGAATCATGTTTTGACTGCAGGCTAGAAACATTTCAAAATATAAATGATAATTATAGACTTGACATAGAAAATTATATGTTAAACTTAAAAGAACTAGGCATTTTCCTGATTATAGAAACATTAAAGCATAAAAATATTAAGATTTTTTTAGCTTCAGAATGTGAATTTTTAAAACTAGATGATAAAGAATTAAGGATGAGATACACATTCCAAGTACAAAATGTAGATTTAATGCAAGGGTCTCATTTAACTTTGTTTTGGAATATTTAAAAAGATATATTTGTTGCTCGATGTAAAGAAGTAGAAGCAAAAGGATCAGGCCAGATATTTGATAAAATAATTTTGTTACAAATCAAAATAAATAAATTAAATCAACTAGGGGGTGGTTCATACATTGAGTTACCAAAATAGTTAAAAGACAAAACAGCAATCATTATTATTATAAATGAAGATAATAAGTTTTTTCTCAATAATGTATTAGCTTGTTTATATCCTGCGGAACGCGATGCTGAAAGAGTATCAATATATTTTCAATATTTAGGTTCAGTAAAATGTAGCAATATAGAATTTCCAGTTAAAATCAAAGATATAACAAAATTTAATAACAATAATATAACAGTTTTTGGTATTGAAGAGCTTTCAATATTTCCTCTTTATCATAATAAAGAACAACAATATGAAACCAAATATAATTTAGTATACTTTACTGACAACGATAAAAATCATTATTGTTGGATTAAAAACTTAAGTAAATTTATAAATAGGGAGTTAAGTGCCGAGATGCATAAATATGTTTGTAGATGATGTTTGGCATATTCCACAAGATATCAGGATAATTTAAAAAAGCATCAAGAGTTATGTTTTAATAATAAAGCATGGATATTTATATTGCCGTCAATGAAAGAAAATAAAAGAAGTGTAATAAAAAAACCAGATATTCAATTTAAAAGCTTTTAAAAACTAACTAGACATCCTTATGTAATTTATACTGATTTTGAAGCGTTTTTAGAACCTATACACGGATGCAAATGCAATCCAGAAAAATCTTTTACTAAAAAACACAGCCTAATACTTCTTTATGTTATGTTTTATATGTTAAAAGTGTTTATTATAATTTCACGAAGCCATATTTAAGTTATAGAGGTGTTAAGTCAGGCACGCATTTTAGAGTTGCGTCATGTAAGAACTGTATCTTAATTAATAGAAAAGCTACATTTATACCAGTAATTTTCTATAACTTTTCGAGTTATGACATGCATTTGTTAGTAAAAAATCTATGTTAGGATAAAACTAAAATATCACTATTACCTGATAATGCGGAAAAGTATATTTCATTGACTAAAACAATTAGCTGAACAGAAGATGAATACATTACCTTAGGTTTTTAGATTCATTTAGATTTTTACAACGTAGCCTAGCTATATAATCAACTAATTTAGATGTTGAACATTGAAAAGAAACTACAAAGTATTTTACAGAACAAGAACAAAATATTTTATTAGGAAAAGAAATAAATAATGAAAAGACAAAAATATACATACAAAAATGATTTATCCATATGAACACATGAATGATATTAATAAATTTTAAGAACCTTAATTACCTTCTATAGATAAAAATTTTACTCTTTTTTAACAAAAGAACATGTAAGTAAGATTGATTATGATCACGTATTAAAAGTATAAAATTATTTTCATATGAAAAATCTATGTGATTGGCATGATTTATATAACAAACTAGATGTGCTACTTTTAGCAGATGTTTTCAAAATTTTTTAAAATTTTGCTTTAAATATTGATTATGGATTAGATATAGCTTGGTACTATACTACTCTTGGTTTTGATTGGGATTGCATGCTTAAATACACTGGAATAAAATTGGATTTACTATTAGATTATGAAATGTATATATTTTTTGAAAATGGTATTAGAGGAAACATACGGTGATGTAATAATCAATACTCTAAATCAAATAATAACACTCAAATAGTATATATGGTTGCAAATAATCTGCATGGATAGGCATCATCTCAGTTATTACCCAAAAGTGATTTTGAATGGATTAATAAGGATAAATTGTTAAATTTAAACACTTTTAAATATAGCTGATTGTATTTGTTAAATTTTTGAGGTGGATGTATAATTTTCAAGAGATTTGGAAATGCAAAATAAAATCAACGATCTGCTACTTGCACCAGAAAACGCTTTACCAGCAGGTAGAAAAGTTAAAACGTTATTATGCACTTTGAATGATAAAACAAACTATATTATTCACTACAAATAACATAAATATATCAAAACCTGATAATAATAATAACCAACGTTCATAAAGGAATTAAGTTTACTCATTCAAATTTTATATTAAAATATAATAAATTTAATACAATGCAAAGGCAATCTGCCAAGAAAGATTTTGAAAAGGATTTTTGGAAACTAATGCCAAATTCTGTGTTTAGAAAATCAATGCAATCGGTAAAAAATCAACAAAATATAAAATTGGATTCAGATGAAGACACACTTTAAATAGCAATAAATAAAGCAACTTATAAACCGAGAACATTATTTAGTGAAAATTTATTTGCAATACATAGTTCATAAACAAACAGTGCTTAGAAGCACTAAACATAAGATTTACACAGTAAAACTTAATAAGATACATATCTTTAAGTTAAAAAGATGATAAAAGATATTTAATTGAAAGAAGTACTGATACATATGCTCATGGGCATGTATTCATATAAAGCATTGTCTTTTCATAATGTGGTCTTCTTTTGTCCGTTAAAAATTGGAGTTGTAGGCAGAGAGAGCATGTATAAATAATGTAATAGACAAATTGACATTTCAAAATGTATGTAAATAAATGGAAAAGAAGATTGTTTTAACTGATTTAAAAGCAGATGCACACATTTAAGATGCTTATCACAATCCTAATACTGGATATCAAGTATTAAAGATTTACCTCTTAAAGCAGGTGTTAGCTCAGCTAAAGCAAAAAAAATGTAGAAACACAAGATGTATATACTAAGCACTATCCAAAAGTAGAAAAGTTTAAACAAAGACGATATTTCTTTAAAGGGATAGATAAAATATGGCAATGTGATTTGGTGTTTAAATACCAAAAATGGAGTAAAAATAATGATAAAAATCGCTACATAAATTTGATTATAGACACATTTAGTAGATATTTATGGGCTATATAATTCAAAAGAAAAACAACTACTGAAGTACTCAATGGTTTTAAAATTGTTTTGAATATTAAACTTTCTCTGTAAATGATTCACAAAGATAAAGGATCAGAGTGTATTGCAAAGACAGTTCAAACTTTTTTTAAATCTCAAGATACTCAATCACGAATACTGAAAATGAGAACAATGCCATGATAATAGAACGTGTTGCCAGAACTTTACAACAAATAATGTATAAGTATTTTATTGATAATGATACAACAAGCTGAATTGATGTTTTACAAGATTTAGTCTTTAATTATAATCATTCACTTCACTCTTCAATAAAAATGACTCCAATTGATGCATCAAAAAAGAAAAACCAAGAAACAGTTTATACAAACTTATATGGTAAAGATTCGCGTTTAGGAGAATTACCACAAATTATTTTTACTAAACCTAAATTTAAAGTAGAACTTTAAAGGTTAGAACTCATAAATTTGGAACAAAATTTGATAGGGGATATAAACTTTATTTCGCTGATGAAATATTATTTATTAAAGATGTTAAGATTACAAATCCTTCTACTTATATTTTGACAGATTACAATGGAAGTGATATCAAAGGCAGCTATAATAAGCAAGAGCTGGTGATTTATAATAAAACAGATGAAATATATGATTATGAATATATTATAGAAACTAAAACAACAAAAGATCCTAATGTTATTAAGGCTTTAGTAAAATGAAAAGGATATTCTGACCGATTTAATAGTTAGATTGATTTATTTCCGGAGCAAGTACAGAATTTAATGAATGTAAAATATAAGAAGAAGATAGACAGATCTCATAAAGATCGTGCTAAAAGACATGTAGCTAAAGGAACATAATACAAAACAAAGTAATTATAAATGGGAGCTTGTTTAACTAGTCTATGTATAAATAGTCGTTGCACTATTGTTTTAGAAGATATTTCACAGCAACATTCAAGAATTGAACAAATAAATTCAATCCAAAACAAAAAACTCAAAATGTTTTCAGTGCAGTTATCAAAACTAGAAGATCGATTACTTAAGTATATAAAACACTCTAATATAAATGAAAGAAACAATAATTTGTCTGAAATGTGTAATAACCAAAGTGAGCAGATTGCATTGACTGACAATTTTAGCCTGCCCGCCAGGATCTGGCAGAGTCCAACAAGGACAAAAAAGGGGGAGAAGCAGGAATGAGTGTGTACGACGGAGCAATGTGGAAAACCAGTCCATTATGCATATATTTTAGTCATGAGCATCCAGCCAGTGATAAGGGAGCGGGGCAGCTCGATGGTTTTTTGTGTGTATTGAAGTTCGTGGGGACAAAGAAGTTTGTCACTGGGAAATCTAGGTTAGTTATAAATATGTTGAGTGGAGGATGAGATGAGATTAGTGAGTGTCTAAAATACGTTGATTGGCCAGCCGTCTCTGGGAAGAGGCGACGATCCAGAAAAGCCGGGCCGTGGAAGCAGTAAGCTGGACGACTTGGCTTCAGTTTCTGTCCGTATTTCAAGTCGATAAGATCGTAGTATCGCGTTACGGAGTGTAACTCGTTTTACTATTGCCCCCCTCTCCACTTCATTATTTCTTATTTCTTTAGTAACTTGGGTGTTACTAATTTTCATTAGTCAGTAAGTTAGTAAGTAAGCGTTTGTATAGTTATAATATTGAGAGCTCAGTTCGCTAATCGGGCGGTCGAGTAGCAGAGGTATTGGAAAGTAAAAATCCTCGAGTGCGAATAAATAATTGACAGGTTTCGCAGAATTGAAATGACATTGTAAGTGACTTTTTTTGCATCTCCTCCGTGATGAGAGGAGAGTGAAGTGAGGACTCGGCCCGTCAAGTCGGGGTGTCTAAACTCAGTGTCCCAGGAAGGGGAGGTTAATACACTTATTTTCCAAGTCAGACGACAGGACTCCCCAATTCAGGTTAAGAGAGAGAAGACTTGTGAGAATAATCAATTGCTGGAAAATTTGGCAGAAGCAAATCGTTCAGTACAAGCAGAGAAAGAAGAACAACTAGCTATTGAAAATATTTTGCAAAATGTTAAAAAATATTATCAAATATCAAATGGTCTCAATAGCTATTAAATATTTTGGAAAGTTATCACAAAATCCTCTTTCAATTAACCTAAACACAGACGGTAATCCTTGAATTGAATTAGTATTTTCATCAAATAACATTAAATGTTCAATAATTTTATTTATACTACTAATTTCATAACTTCCTGTTTCTAATTTTATTTCAATATATTCTCCATCATCGTGGGGGACAGAACATCGAAGTAGGGAGTGCATCTGATTCCAAAATAGAGCCGAGGAGGGTCCCCGGAGCTTTTCCTAAATTCTTTTCAGGGGAGCATAAATAGCAGGGGGTGCCGGATAGAAATCATGTCCTTATGGTATACGCAAGTATACCTAGGAACGACGAGGTCTGGTGCAACGCTTTAGTAACCCAGTTTCCAGATATTGAGTAGGAAGAATTTAGAACCCGGTTCACACACAGGTATACTCCGTCAGAGGAGAGGGCAGTCGAGAAACGTATATTCAAAGACTGTTAGGAATTCATGGAAAGGGTAAAGCAGCACCAGGGAATACGACCGAACGGAGGGCGGAACCCAGCACAGGATGGCTCAGAATCACGATTCACAACATCAGGAAAGAAGCGGGGGGCCCGAAAGGGTAGGTCGCCTAGTCGACTATCACATGGAGATCGATACCAGGGCCGCCGATTACCGGCGCCAGGAGCAGACAAGCAAAAGTTCAGGTCGATAGAACTGGTCGTTCGGAAGCTCCAGAGGAAATCCAGACAACCGGGCAGCGACGAGCAAATACAGAGAGCCCATTCTGAGGATACGGTCGCAAGGAGAAGTGGAAAGAATGGAGGACCAAGACTAGCTAGGCGAGGAAGACGAGAGCATCATCCAGGAACCAGAGGTAGGGATGGCAGTCCAGATTAAAGGCGGGGCAGAAGACGAGTGCTGTGAGAGGCGAGGAGGCGGAAGGCCAAGAAAGCGCCGACATAGGAGGGTTAAGGAGCTTTAAGGAAAAAACGAGAAGAAGGTGCTGCGGCGAAGGTCCGCGGTATAAAGTCCCTCTGGATTACACTTGCTTGAGCCCTCTCGTTAATAGTAAGATGCGCGGGATGGAGAGAGGTGAAGTGGCCGACGATACCAAGGGTAAAAAAATTTAAAAAAGTTAGAACCGGAGGTTCTACAGACCATGAAACTAAGTAAGAAGGAACCCAAGAGTAAAAATTCATGTCGCTGAAGTATTTTGTGTAGAAGAGAGTTGTTTGGTCACGAGGAGAGAGCGCGCAAATGTTAGAGTAAGAATAGAGTATAAGGATGCTAGAGTCGGAGCTATAGCGGACGGGGGCTTTAGCGGGATTCCAGGGGCTGCCACACCAGACCCGATCGATTGCATGAGAAACCCATCGTCGATCCGGTGGTTTGTCGGTGGAATGGCGCTGTGGTGTCCTAGAGTGGTTGGGAACTGCAAGGAGTTTAACAAAGTCACCTATAAAACCCTGAATCCGATGCAGAATATGCAAACAATTGTGGAACATCTTCCCTCGAGCAAAGGTACGTCACAAATAGACCGTGAGTCGGTGGGTTGGCAGATTCGGTTAACCAGGTCGGGTTATAAGCACACATCATTTAACACCCGGGATGGTCATTTGGAGTGGGATGGGTGGCCAACGGGGCTGAAGGGCGCTTCCGTGGTGTTTCGAACACTTGTGAGAGCGTTCTTCGGCGGAAACACGGAAAACTGGTTGTGGGTGCATATGTTATCATAGTAATAAGTCATACGGGAGAGATTTAGGAGGAAAACGTGTTTAAAATGGTTGCATCGCGGCAGAATTGCTCGGGACTAGGATGTAGGGAGGAAGGGCAAAGAGTCACAGGAGCAGCGACCGGGTATAGAAGACCCATGCATCACTGGGTTTCTCAATTAGAACCAAGGTTTAGACTTGTAAGATCTACGAAATCACCCACAGACATTGGAGTGAAAGAGCCGGGAAAGGCCAATTCTACGAAATCACCCAGAGAGAGTAGGGTGAAGTAGCCGAGAAAGGCCAAGTCTACGAACCAACCCAGGAAAATCGGGGTGAAAAAGCCGGGAAAGGCCACAGACAGACATTAAATAGGACCAAGAATCAATGGAGATCAAGATACCAACAGCTTCCCTAGCTAGGGATGAGGTAGCTACCAGAGGCGGTGGACAGAAGTTGAGTGGAGTCAAGGAGTGCCTAGCAGTGAGCCCGGTATGGGGGCAATCCTCGGACGGGGAGGGCCTGAATCCCGACGTACTCAGAGCAGTCCAATCAAGGAGATCTCAGATGAGAAGGATCACTCGCAGTCAGGGGCAGGGATATAAAATTTTGGAGCTCAAGGAGGGCTGGGCCACCGGACAGGAGGGGGAGTTATACAGGGTAGAAGTAGAAGCATGGGCTCTGGCCAGAGAGGGTATCAGACACCTGGTGCAAGGCGAACGTGAACACTAGAAAACCGGGGGTTGGAGTATCTGGAACGGCAAGGTTAGGAACCATAGTGGAATAAAGGCAGACGGTACCATTAAGTGACGAGTATATCTGCACATATGGTTTAAGAAATAAGGACCGGGGTCCATCGGCGTTCAAGGTATTGTGGCAGAACAGGAATCGAGATGGCGGCCGGGTGTTGCACGGATACAGTGACAGGATTAGTGGTCCAGCAGCTTATCACTAGCCCGAATAGTGTAGCAAATAGCCTGTGGACACAGGGCAGAGGCTAGTGGAGCTCATCGGAAAGACCCACCAGATAGGGAAGGTGCTAACCATGGGGATAAGCTTTTTTTCCAGACACCAGCGAGAAGCCAGACCAACAACGAGACAAACCCGAGGGTAGACAGGGGGCGATCCGAGTGCTTCAACCTCATAGGCGTCAACGATCTTAAGGAGATGCGACCCCTTGGAAACATCGACACGGTGTACTCAAACCAGGGAGAGTAAGTTGGAATCAGAAAGGAGGACTAAAAGGAAGGAACGGCTTACAATCTTCTCACTCCGAGAGAAAGGAGGTGCGACGATCCGCGGGGGTGGGGAGGGTTGTTCAATATAAGACAGGTACTCAAGAATGTGCTAGTATGACCAGGGTAGGACTCGGGTAAGGCGAGAAAAGGCAGGAAATGGGGGTAATATATGAATAGACAGGGTTAAAACGCTGACCTGCCATGGATGCGGCAGCAAAAGCTTCTTTGGGGAGCAACTATATCGGATAAATAAGCGATTTCTCCCTGACTCATCATCGACGAGCCAGAAAGCTTCCTTGGAGTGCCAGCTCATAGGTATCAAAGTAGTGATATTTTAGTTTCTATCAATATGGAGTCAGCAGGTTCTGCGAGAAAATCACCTAAAAAGTATATAAAAAATAAAAAATCCAAAAACGCTAACCTTTTATCTTTCCTATCTCTTTAAAACCCCTTTTGCCACCGCATATGGTCGCTAGTTGGGAATCGGCAGAACGACTGAAAGAAAAACGTGGAAGTGGTTATCGGTACCAAGTGAGTATTCAAGGAGTAGAGGGTAGTCTTCGCTTCAGGGTAAGAGCAGAAGCAATCGACTCGCCGGAATGCGGCATAGCGAGCTCAGGAACAGGGAGTTCAAGGGTACAATGAGATTGCGAGCATCGGCTTCTGGAGGTTAGGAAGCCATTTTGTTAAGTTTGGTTAGGTTAGATTAAGGCAATTAATCAGGAACTAGGTAGCGTAGGTGTCGAGGCGCTCAAGTGGGAGATACCGAATTCAGGGCTTAGTCGAATGGCATCGGAGATGGAATCAGGTAGCTTGTAGTCGAGAGTAGGGCAGTCAAGGTTGTTCTGGGTATTGAGCCGAGGAACCCCAGATTCCAGGATGGGTACATAGAAAATGAAGCAGCCGGGTACTCCGCTAAGAGCCGAAGGTGAGCGAGCGGAGTTTATTGCCCACAGACTGCCTTCAAGGTGACTGGAATCGAAGAATATAAGGTGGAAGGGCGAGGTGCTGTCAGTTTGGTGGACCATAGTGAGTCCTTAAAGACTTCCTGGGAAGACACCCGCACACAACTCCTGCGTTCCCTAGTCCGGTCATCGAAAGGTACCATAAAAGGAGTCATGGCACTACTCGCAGAGTGGGTCTGCCTCCGGTAACTATCGTAGATAATATAGCGGTAGGTCCTGCTCGCCGCAACAGATGCTGTCTAACCGAGTACGGCCTGAGAGTAAGTCTGTTAGTGTGATGGAATCCGGAAACCGATGGTCAAGATGACCAAGAGCCTGATAAAGTAGAGCGGTATGTACGAATAGCACATGCTGAAGCTGCGGGTAAGAGATCACTACCTTGAAGGAGTAGGGTCGGGAGCGATAAGTCGAAAGAAGCACTAGAATACGGGAAAGCTTTGCAGTAAACCTGGTATCTTAAATAAGTCGGGCGTCGGAACTCACGTAGTGGGAAATTTGGCGTTGTCCTCAGTGGGAGAGGCAGGGAACCCAGGTCTGCCTTAAACAGGGGACTCGTTGGGTAGATTGAAACTGACATCTTATGTCTTATCTTATGTTGCTTCTTACTGATGTTCGTAAGGAGCTATTTACTGTAGGAATTCTGATCTGTGAGTTTTGCCACGAGGCTACTCAGCTCTGATCATTCCAAGTAT
>JAQFZC010003468.1:0-18685 GCA_034695205.1 Dicyrtoma fusca
GTTAAAGCATACGGGACACGCTGTCCCGACGTTATGACTCCACGTACCCGAATTTTGTTATGTACGGAAGGGTTAAACTAACTGGAAAACTTAGGTATCCCTAACTTTTAATTAACTGCAGTTACCTAAGTAAGGATCACCGTGTAACAACCTCAATTAAAAACACTTGTTATCTATGGTTACTGTTAAATGTACTCAGTATTCGTTAGTGAAGTGACCACAGTTAAAGTCGAGTATTGGTACAAGTACAGCTGAAATCTAGATCTTATTCGCGATGCAAAAATTGCGGCAGTTTGTAATGTTCATGACACCACCACAAGACAACGAAATATTTTTTGTTGTAATTGTTTATTTATCAAAACCAGCTCAATAACAACACTTTTCAAACTGTTTCATAACAGAGGAAGGGTTAAAGTAAATGCGGCAAACGCACATTACTATGCAGATAAAAAGAGTAACAAATGCAGCAAAATGTAAGAGTACAAAGTGAAACATATTCAAAAAAACGTAAATTAGACGCAGTTGCAAAACAGGCCATAAATAAATATGTGCCTGTGTTCTTGGAAATTGTAATAGTAGTACTGACTTGAACGTAGCATCGCGGCAGTATACTGGACATAATTCAGTGATACAAATACAATATTATATTTGACACAAGTACTACAAACAATATTGAAAACATTATGTTAATTTTGAAACCGTAGAATAACACAACTAGGGTTAAAATAAATGCAGCAAACACACACGACTACGTAGATACAAAACACTAATAAATGCAGCTAAAGGTAGGATTATAATGTTAAACATGGTTAAAAAAAAGTAATTTTCATGCAGTTGCACAACAGTCCATAATTAAAAATATAGCTGTGTTCTACAAAATTATAAAAGTAGTACTGACTAGTACGTAGCATAGCGGCAGTATACTCGACATAATTTGCTGATATATGTAAACGGAATAATATATATGACAGAAGTAATAAAAAAATGTACACATTATGTTAATGGTCAGTGAAAACCCGGCTGTGCCGGCCTTCCATTGCTGCCAAAAATACGTCTTCCTCAATCTCAACGGGTACATCGAACACTGCAGTGCAGATATGGAAATAAAGATTTCCTCGGTGAATTGCGTTGACTGTAAGGGGACCTTGAGCGTAATAATTAGAACCAGTCCATTGAACTAACAGTTCTTTCACTGCTGCATCATCTACAATTATACGACAACAACAGCCAATGGACAATTTGTTACATACAGTCAGAGCAATACAAGAAAATGTATGTAAATACTTTTGAATACGCACCGTTTTCGATTTTGTCCAAGTAGGCAGTCATTAAACGTTCAACACGCTCTCGAAAAGCACTATGACCAGTAAAACGCAGCTTTGATTTTATATCTTCCACGGTCACGGCGTACGATCCTAATGGAGGAAATACTTTGACCCAGAATGCCTCATTCCCATCCAAGAACGCAGCAAGTCCGCCAGCCAACAATCCTTCTTTAAAGTGCTCTATTGCTCTTATCCGACTACCATAAATGTAGGTTTCTAGGATCTGCTTTCTCCACCACAGAGCTTCAGTTGCACTCAACGACCACTGTGGAATGGTCAAATTCCACTTTTCCGCTGTTTCTCGGACCTCTGTCATGTCGTTGTCAGTAACTTGTTCCGTACCACCGGCAATTTGGGATAGCTGCAATAAAGTATTCAATTAACAGTTGTGCATTATTATAGGAGACGGCATTAATTACTTATAACATAATTCAATGGTAGTTACAGTTGTGGACTTACTACTGCTGCCGCCTCCACTACATCCCATTCACTGACATCCATTATGCTGTATTCGGCACTCCCAGTAATAATATGACGTGGGTTTTTTAGCATCTCAATCATACACGATGACAGCCCTTCTACAGCAAAGCCACAATGAAGGGCCAAATCAGCACACGCAAATCCAGCCAAGTAATACGTTCGAGTATCCTTCATTTTCGTATCACAAGACAACAGCATATTATCATCCATGCCTTTAAAAATAGTGGAATCATCTATTTTTCCGTACATGAGTTTTTCTCTCAGCAATGCAAAGTATTCCCTGCTCAATGCTCCAACATCGTACCCTACAAAATGTAGTAATAATTAATACATTTTCCTACAACGTATTTTAGTACAGCAGCAGCTTTGGCAGCTATTGGGGCATACTTAAGTAACGGTATCACAAAACTACGAATTATAACCCACCTCCCCGTCACCATAGGGTATTAAAATGAAAATTATCAAATTTGGAACCCCCCCCCCCACTGTTTTCGTAACTTGGTAATGTCATAACAGTAGCGCCTCTTACCTACTTCATTCAGGAATTCGACGGTAAGATTTCCAAACAAATTAATTCTCTTCCCAGTCTCCCCAGTGCTGTACACTGCAAGAAACTGCTCCAGTGATCCCTCCCGGTTAACGCTGTACGCACGGTTATCGTCGGTGCGATGAAGCTGAAAGAACTGCTCGAGTGTTTGATCTGCACATAATATGAAATGCCGCAAATATACTAAAAACCATGTAAATGATTTACGGTTACAAAATAACTGTTATGCAGCTTAATGCCGTACAACATACTTCGCGTAATCAGCGTGGGAGAGGGTAGGGATGGAGGCGACTCACTCTCATCCGTTACCGCTGCTCTGCCTGCAGGAGGAGAAGGGACATTGTCATCCGGGTCATCGGCGTCTCTGCCGTCATCTACGTTAGAGTCCGTGTCAGTAGTAGTTTCCGTCTCTTCATCGACTTTGGCATTTTCCTGAATCAATACAAGCATAAGTACTTGACTGCTTCAATTTAATTAACAAATATGACGGCGTACACTTTATGAAATGCTTACAGGTAATGTCCATATAGCCGAAACTGGGCGAATGAAGTTTATACGCCGTTTATTTTCCCAAAACACGGATATACGTGGAACTTTACGGTGCACACGAATGAAAACCCTGCCTCCACGGGCTACGGAGAAAATTGCAAATTTTATTCTCCAGCATCGGGTACTTGTTGCGAATCGTAACTTCTATCTGGGCTTTCGTGTAGTGAGAGTCTGCGGCAATATACAATTTAACATTAGCGGTAGCTGAGGGCAATACAGTTATAAATACCCCTACATAAATAACTAAACTTTTGCAGGGAGATTAAAATGACAGCAATATAGCACTCCGCAGTTTTCTTACAACTTTGCTGATGTAATGATTGCATCTTATTTCTACCTTCGTTCATGCATTTCTATCGCAGTAACAACTACAACTTCGAATCAAAAATGCAATCAACAACATTTTACTCTAACTTTACACTTTTGAAAACTAGCCTAGTAATTAGCGCATTGTCATCTGTCGTATAACAAAAAATTAAGCGGCTACCACCTTAAGTACCAAAGTGACTGCGATTGTGATTATTTTTACAATTTATATACTTGTAATTAACGAATGCGGCAAGTAAAGTAACAACTACTTACAAAGTCTGATTTCCTTTCTGCCTAATCCATCTTCCGTATACAGTTGCTGCTCAATAGGCGTCGGCGATTCATTGACAGGTCCCGGAAGAAGGTGGAATTTGAATTTGAAGCTGTCGTACACAGGTGCTCGAGCTTCATTTCGGGATTGCCGTAATCTAGCGGCAAACGATTGGGAAGTACTTGGGGTTTTCGCAGCCCGCATGGAATTTATAGTATCTCGCATTGCTGCAACATTTGTCAGCATTCGGGACGGCGTCCGGTCGAAATTGTTGATGTTATTAGCAGTAGACTGTCGTCGGTGCATATCGTTGGTTTGAAACTGTTGTGCTTGATACGCGGCTACATGAGTGTCCCTATGACCGTGGGGAGCAAGGCCATTGAAGGGCCGGCTGTTGTTGTTGATGTCAGGAATGTGGACTGACGGATTATTCAATAAATCCATAAAACCAGGTGGATTAATAATTTCTACGTTACTACTATAGCTGCTGTTGTCATTGAACCGCTGGGCCAACTGTAGATCCCTTCGAGTGGTGTTGCTGTTGAAAAGACTCATAGAACGAGAAGTTTGCTGTTGCTGCTGTTGAAGATAGTTGACACCGGAAAATCCGCCTTGCTGCTCGTTCGAGGTGGTGCTTTGTCGGTCTGCGGGCGTATTATGCCCACTGCCTTGAAGTTGAACTCCACCGTGTGATGAAGACGCCGCAGAAACTTGTTCGACTGATTGGACTGAATGCGGCGGGGCGGGGAGGGCTGAGTCGTTACCAGGCGGCATGTCAAAATGAAACCCACCGTAGGACGATGACGAAGACGCAGCTTGTTGCTGCACTGACTCCACTGATGGTGGCGGGACCGGGTTAATGGAGACGTTCCGAGGCAGCTGGGAATTAGCTGCAGGAGGTAGCATTTCGTCGTCACCTTTAATAAAAATACAAAGATTACTGCCAAAACTGCTGCGCTTGAAAGTATTGACATAAGTCCCGTACTTTCGGTATTTCCAGCCGATCTCTATCAAATTTAAAAATTATGAAGTTTTGGCTGGCATTGGCTCAATTGTAGCTCGGCTGCTGCCGGCTTTACGCAGCCGAAATAAAGCCAAACATCGCTTATATCTGTCGAAAGTTTCCAGCAGTCTTTGAATAACGGTTTATGGCATGTAACCAGCTGGGAAGAGCCGATTTTTCAGCCCATATTAGCCGTGGGAATAGGAAATCGTACGTGGCAATAATGCACAGTCGGGTAAAAAAAACTATTTCCAGTGAGGGGGCGAATGAACCCTTAGAGCTGACAGCGTTGGGGCTACCAACGATTTCAACATTATTTCTGAAAAATGTTGATGGAGATCGGCTGAAAATAGCCGAAAGTACGTGACAGCACACGCAATCTTATTATTGCAGCTAGCTAGGTAATACCAATGGAGATGTGTTGATACAAAATTACCCTGTTTCAACCGATTACAAGGCAAACAGTAGTTACATTAAGCACAACTAACTACTGTAAATACAGCAAAAAGGAAAAATGTTTTTCTTACTGCTGGATTCCCTACGCGTACGAAACCGTTGCGGCATATTTCTGGAAAGATTAAACTGTGACGGGGCACGCTTACCGCCTTTAGGCATTTTCGGAGTTAAAGCAGCACCACTCGTAATTCTTTAAATGCAGCTAAACTTTTTGTTGTAAATTTAAAGAGGATTTCTTATTTTAAAACAATTAAATACCAAAATTATTCTATACAAACAAAAAACTAACAGCACAGTGCAAAGGACAACGAATGGTCAATGAAGAGTTATTCGCGGCACTATTGTAGAGGTAGAATAAAGAGGAAGTTCAGCGGCGTGGTCTTGCTTTGTTGGCCGTTAAAAATTATAACAATAGAACTCAAAGCTCAGCTTTGGTTCTGGTAACAGAAAAAAGCGGGAATTGGCTTACGTACATGCCGATTAAACATACAGTTAAACAATAAAACGCGGTAAATTGGCAAGTCTTTCTTCAGTAGAAGTAGGTATTGTTAGCAAAAGTTGGACGGCAGCGTATGCACTGTTTTTGTGTTTTATACTGCACTAAAATAATAATGATTGTTAACAACATTTTTAATTAATTAGAATAAGCGTTTGCTAACATCAATAATTATTGTAGTTACGTAAAATAGTTGGTCTCACGAATGTAGCAGCAAAACAGTCAAATCACGATCAATCAAAAGCAATAATCAATCTTGTAAAATATTAGGACAGCAATATTAAAGAAATTTAAAAAAATCATACAGGCGGCGCGGCATAGCTACACGAAACTAAAAATTTGAACAATTCATTTTTGGGCCCTTCTTACAGCTATTCTGGCAGCTTGCGGTAATAACTACGCTACTCTTAAATATGTATATAATAAAAATTAAAAATAACGGCTGCCACTGGTATTGCAAAAGCTTACAAAAATTCAAATCATCTGCTAACAAAATCAATCATCGATGTTGTAAAATATTAGGACAGCAATAGTACACAAATAAAAAACAAAGTTATACAGGCGGCATAAATACAGTAAACTAAGAATTTCAACAATTCATTTCTCGGCGCTCCTTACAGATACTCTTGGAGCTTGCGGTATCAACTACACTACTATTAAATATGTATACAATAAAAATTAAAAATAACTGCTGCCACTGGTTTTGCAAACGCCTATAAACACTGCTATTCAGACGTATAACATCGCCATCAATTACAAAATCATTACGTAAAAAGGGTAAATACAAGCAGCTAATCACAATTAGGAGATGGTTGGATACATAACAATGCTGGATCAGTAACTTCCTTAAAAATTGGTTCATGTATGTTTTGTAGCTCGTTGGTACAACGCCGAATACCATCAACTGTAACCAAAGCAATTTCTGCTCGCTGGCGTAATGTTCCAAGACGAACTGAACGACGTGCGATTGCTGAAGAATGTTGAGGCTGGTTACCCAAACTGGCATGCATGTTGTCTCGAGCATTCTGAACATCTTGGTTGGATTGGTCCAATTGACCTCTTGCAGCTACATAAATCTGAGATGCGCCAATAGCTTTGAAACATTGAACATAGCATTCATTCATGGACCGCACCACTTCCACCTCAGCTGCGCTTTCTGCTTTAGAATTTTCCTCCTGAGCCGCAATTGCTTCATACAATGTTGCTTGACAAGCTTCTAAATCTAGCTGTGAACCAGACGCAACCGCTTGAAATTGAGCAGAACTGCGTTGGTGTGGGGCGTTGTAATTAGTGGGCTCATGCGGTGGAACAGAGCTTGACGCATCCAGGGGGGAGACGTTGCTGTCGGCAACTTTGTATTTAGCAGGTTGTAAAACCTCGTCAGCCGCTTGACCTTGGGTGGAACTACCTTCCTGTGCGTCGTTGACCTCAGTGGGATTAACTTGTAAAGATGAGTCATCACGAGCACGAGCATTCGAAGCTTGTTCAGCATAAGGAGGCACCTATTTTCCTTGTCCCACATGGACGTGACCTTCGTTATTGGGTGGATTCTGCCATACTGAAAAGTCATCGTCGGAATCGCTGTGATCCAGCACCTCGACAACTGCTTGAAGCCATTCATCCAGGTTTTCGGGGACAGATCTCTTGCTGATAAAAACCTGTAAGGTAAACAAAAGTATTATTTAAATGAGAAAGTCACCTTTGTGATACAATTTATTACAATATTTACTAATTTATAATAATTAATTTACTTCAATTAGGGTAACGGCTTACATGTTTCATATTTAAATCGTAAATTTGTTTATACTCGCTGCTGTACCAACTCTCATCATAGCAAAACACACCCTTTAAAATGGGGTGCATGGGATACTCTTCACTGTACACTTCCAAATGTGTCCTGTATCCCGCTTTGAGCCTGGCAATGTCCGGTTCTTCATGAAAACCTGAACAAAAATTTTTAATTGTAAACACGATATAAATGCTGTGAAATACTGTCAAAATTTAAAACTGAATGCGTACGCTGCAATAAATTAAAAGAGGGGCAACACTTACTCAAACGAGATTTCCTACCCGGGTGGGATGACACGCACTCATACCGCGTTTCATTTTCTCGACAGCCCACAACGTCTAATTTATGACCCGAACATGTTTCGCCGCATTTTCGTAAGCATAAATCTCTTAATCGCTTAATCACGCGGTGTGAATAACGCAAAGCATCCGGAAATTGTACATTCTTAAGGTTCTTCCCACCAAAAGCAATAATGTCAACCATGCAGTCAGCCGCATTTTTAATCGCAAGGCGTAAATTGGCCCCAGCTCCAAACGCTAAAAACAAAATACGATAATATTTTACAATTTTACCTCACGCGCTGGTTTATGCAGCAAACATTCACATAAACATTTAAATACCTGTGTAGCGCTTTTGTGATTCTGGAATTACGATGTCATGGCGGCACAAGAGAGTATGATGGGGACGCTCATGAAAGTATTTTTCATCTATGAACTTGTAAGAGGTCGACAGCTCCACGAATTTACGTTGGACAAGCAGCGATAACAATTCCGACGGATACAGCGGATTTTTGTAGGTTTCTTGTACCGATGTACACGGCATACTCTAAAGAGAAAAAAACAAGTCATTTAATTAGCTGCAAGTTTGACAACAAAAGATTGTATAATTAGTAACTACTCAAAAACAGTAAAATAAGTTTAATTGTATACCTCAGCTGCCTTGGTACTAGTGGAGCTGGTCATATTGGTGCGGGCAGTTAAAACTCCAGCAACAGAAACAATCAAACTAAAAAAAGAATAAGGTAGTTATTAGTGTATGGCCTTATCAACTGCTTTTGAATGGAATGTATGTCACCAATTTAAATAGTAAAGCTTACTGTGTACACAAAAGAGGACTACTTTAAAGACGGCATAAATAAAAATAAAAATGGGGGAAAAAAGGTTTGTTCAATTTGTATTTACTTTAAATATGTAAATGAGGCTCTCAGACTCCCAATCAGCGGCTGTCAACTTGGGCGATTCTTAATAATAGACGGCTCTTCAATAGTAAGGCGGTTTTAATTTAACGTAGGTAGGTGCTGGTGGAAAGTACAAAATAAAAGCAATGTACGTATTAGTATGTAGCCGATTTAATTGAAAAGCACCGTGTACATAGTTTTAAAAGGAGCAATGTACCAACATAATAAAGTGTCGAATACAGCCTAATTATGAATGCTACATGATCAACTGTATATAAATATCGCAGCTTAGGTGAAGAAATAAACTAAAACGTGATCTAATGCGGCATAAAAAAATGAATATGAAGGAAAAAAAAGTTTTTAATTTTTTATTTACCTAAGTTATGTGAAGGAAGGCGGCTTTTCTCAATCCTTAAACTGCTGTTGACTGTCACCAAAGGAGATAAGGTCAATATTCGAAACAATTTAATTGAGTATTTATTAGTATTCAGCCAGTTTAGTTGACACACGTCCCTGTCAACTGTTAAAACAAAGCAAAAATGTCCCTATAGCTGCAAGTTAATTAACATGTCCACTAACATGAGAGGTGATAATGACTGAGGATTGAAACAAAGGGAAAAATGTTTTGATAGAAATTAAAAAGGCAGCTATGAATCTAGAGCTGCAATGAAAATAAAAATACACAACTTTATTTTACCTTAACTAAGCGGCGCATTCATCACTAATGAATCCAATAGCTGGAGTAACCGAAGATTAATCAAATTAGAGAGAGCGAGAGACGGCGTTGAAATCAAATTGGTCCCAACGGTTGACGGTAGGTCTCGATCTGAAATAAAAAAAAATCAAATTAATAATTAGTATGGAGTGGATTCAATAAAAAAAACAGCCCTGAAAATAATTCACACAAATTAATAATTTTATAACAGCAGCGATTCCAAATAATAAATAATATTGGTATAAGTACCTACACTATACACAATAACAAGGAACAAAACAAATAAACTTTAACAGTTAAAACACTTCGGTCAAGTAGAGTCACAAGTTAATATCGAACGTGAATGACGAAAAATTGTACTAGCAACTGCTTTTATTCAAGTACAAATAATTTTGTTCTTCAATTTTAATAGCTGCAGTTAAAAAACATGAACTGAACTTTGGTACCTGCACTAAATAACTGTCAACTGTCGTCTGGAACTACAGATACCTAAAATGAGGTCAAAGTGGTATGTCCCTACCTTTGACCTTGTTGTAAAGGAGCAGTTGAGCTCCAGTCCAGAAACGAAGGAAGGGAATAAGGGAAAGCCGCTAGAAGAATAATCTGAAAATAAAAAAAAAATATTCCATGACGTAATTACGTACCTATAGGAACTATAATCAAGCAGCTACAACAAAAAAATATAAAATGTAGGTAGCCAGACCTTGGTGGGCATAAAAATTTGTATCTGATAAATGTTGAATGTATGGACTTAATTATTCAAATTAATAATAATAACTTACCTTCAACCTTATCAGTTCGAAGAATGCGGCTGCACTGTCAACTGTAATGAGGGCTGTAAACGGCTGCACAGCTTGAGCTGCAAGTAACTTTATTCTACGGCAATTAGCTATTTATTTAATGGTTCTGGTATTTGACCTATGACATATAAAGGCTGCAATCAAATTTAGAAATGGGAAAGGGAATGTTGAATGTTGAATGGGAAAGGGAAAAAGCTGATTCAACAAGTATTTGAAATACTACGCATTCAGTGGCTTGGTTTCGACTTGGAATTCAGCTGGAATTCAAAGATTCGAAGCTGGAGCTTACGTTATAGGTATAGGCAGAAGATGGAGCATTCGATGCATTATATGTGCTTGTTGCTGGTAATTTTATTTTCGTCGTTCTCTGTTTGGAGTTGTAAAGAGAAACCATGAACGTAAGAGGTAAGAGAGTGAACGCAGAACAAATAGAACAATGGGTATGTACAACGGCAAATGGCTGGCTCATATATACCCTGATAACCCAAAGGCCGACAGTACACGCATCTGAATTAGTTCAATCGTTGAAAATAATACTGTTTCCTTAAGCCTTAGACAAATGTTTTCCGTCTTTGTATTTAGAACTAAACTGTAACACTTTTCAAATATCACGTCGTGGAACAGTTTTGTACTACTTTACATTCAAAAGCCCAGGAAAGAATTGATTTTAAAATTTTAATATAAGAAATTATTGCTAATACTCGAGCATATACATAGAGTGGTTATAGTTATGAAATTCAATTAAAATTAAAAATAGACGGGATATCCTAATTAACTGCTTGCACCATAACACAAAATCGTTATTTTATTCCTTTTACTTTTTGCAAACTATCTATATCGATTACAATCGGTAGCCGCCAAACTTTGTGTACGTATTCTGGGTCCGTTGAGCTATCCTCGGTGGGGACCGCAGTATCAGCATTGTTTGTTTCAATAAAGTTTGTGTTTTCATATTTTATCTATGTGCATTGATTTAAACAAATTAAGTGTTGGACGTTCTCTGTATTAAGCATCGCAGTTAAATATTTTTAATATTTCACAGTTTTACGTGTAACCGTTTAACATGACTTAAAAGCTTGGAAGTTAAAAGCGTTGTAAAGACACAATTTGGACATTTGTGTAACTATTTTCCTTCACATGCTTTTGTCTTAAATGAGGATGAAGATTTGAATGTTGGCTGCACTTGTAGATGCAGAGAGGACAGCTGTAGGGTTTTTCCCCGGTGTGCGACCACAAATGTTTTACTAAACTCTGTTTTACAATTGTTCTGTAAGTGCAGAGGTGACACTTGAACTTCTTCTACTCTTCAACCCACTTTGCGTCGCCTTGCTGAGGATTCCATTTACAAATTTTCTAGTGGCTCATCTTATGTCCGATGTGTGCGAATCCTCTCGTGCAAAACTGGCAGACGTATGGCTTCTCACCGAGTATCTATGTGTCACAATGTGGTTTCGCAAGGTGGTTCGTGAACTAAACTTGTGGCAGCAAAGGTTGCATTTAAATGGATTCTCTCCCGTGTGGGTCATCACATGGCTTTTTAAATCGGATTTTGCTGCTGCTGAATAAGGACACAGTTGACACTTGAAAGTCTTTTGCATTTCCACCCAACTTGGATCACTCTGCATCGGATTTACCTTGCACGTTTCTTCGTGATGAAGTTTAGTAGAATTTTGTCTAAATGACATTTTACAAAAGGCACAATTCCAAGGCTTCTCGCCAGTATTGGTCAGTATGTGTTTGTTTAGGGCATTCCTTTGGGAACATTTATACTTGCAGAGAGTGCACGAAAATGGCTTCTCTCCCGTATGGATTCGCAAGTGGTTCTGAAGATGGGAGTTTTTCTTTGACGAATACTTGCAGAGGTGACACTTGATAAGCTTGACTGCTTGGTTTGAGTATGTGTACACCCTTAACCTGATCAACTTTATTTGAAGAGTTTGTGTGATGTGGAAGCGCAGTAGAAGCTCCTCCTCGTCTTTGCTAGTTTTTGACATTTTAACTTAAAGAGTTAAAAATTGTGACCAGTACTCTGTACACAATTATTGATATCGAATTTAGAAGTAATTACAAAAATCCTATAATTAATTATGAATCCCTCGAGTAAATGTAGCGGAAAATTCATTTGTCAAACCTTTTGGATTTAGCTTCCACAAACTCTTTTGCTGCTGCTGGTAAATAATGAATCTTCAACTCTACGACGTGAACTGATTAAAGGGTACAAAGTGTTCCTTGGAAACTGTTGCTGGAAGTTCAAAACGGAGTACTGTTCCCAATTTACGGGGCTATAAAAAGCAAAGTATTTGTAACGTTGAAAGAAATGGGTTTATCCCTTAGCTTGCGGCTACTACTATGAACATTTTAAAGTGTGGTATATAAACAGAAACATTAAAATCAACAGTAGAACTTACCTTATCCAGCAAAACCGTCTTTCGCTGTGTATTCTACGTGTACGCGCTTATAAAGTGCTTAGTTTTGGGATTCAGAATGTTCATTTTGAAGTTAGGAGCTTATGTATTAGATAAATTAGGAATGTGTTTTGGAAAGTACGATGCCGAATGCCGACATTGCAGCTTCGGAGCAGCTGGCAAGCTGGACATTTGACATGCCCTCGGCCTCCCCTCCCCTCAAAAAGAATTGGAATTTGTGCTCTCGGCCTCGCCTCAAGTATCACTCAAAAAAGTTTAGCCCTCAGCCTCCCCTCCGCTCAAATAATTATAGAATTTATATCCTCGCCCTCACCTCATGAGAGGAGGTCAGGTGAGGCACATGTGTTGGTACAAATATGGACGATTGAATATACGGCAAATAATATCATAATCTTATTAATGTAAAATAAAAGGACAATTACTAAAGACCATACATCCTACCAGAAAAAAAAGGACGATTGAATATAAACCTTTTTTGTACAGAGTGAGCTGCTAAACTTCAGCATCAACGGCGTTGCAATGGTGTGCTCTACTGGTTTACATAATTAGTAATTATATCTAACTGTATATATCCTATTCGGAAACAACTTCTGAGAAAAGCAACTTTAGAATTCGGTGTAGAACTGTAGTGCGGGAACACTACTTTCCTTCGTACTAAATGTAAAGTACCCACTTACCCACATTACATTGTGTAACGTTTAGCATTCTGGGGTACGTGTAATACGTAGTACAATAATATGACCGACTATATTACATGAAGTAGCAAATTATGCAAACGGTTTGGAGATATAACCAAAAATCAGTAGCAACCAGCCATTATACGAATTTAGGAGGATTTAGATTCGAATGGAATTTATTTAGTAAACTCTATTTTGATTTCATGTAATATATACAGTGCATATTGTTATCACTGATTTCCATTAACAGGCACCATTAAACATACGCAATTTAAATACTAAAATACAGCCCAGCTTCATTCCAGTCAGCAAATATAAAAAAGCGGGGACATAATACACGCAATGGTTGCATAAAGGGATGTATCCGTGCAATTGTGTCAAATTTCCTTGATATGCTGGTGTTTCAAATGGCGTTGGAAGGTTGTATTGTAGCTGCATTTGTACAAGCAGAGGTGACATTTGTAGGGCTTTTCCCCCGTGTGCGACCTTAAATGTCTTTCTAAATTCCGTTTTGTAATTGTTCTGTAATCGCACAAGTGACACTTGAACTTCTTCTGCTCTTCAACCCACTGAGCGTCGCCTTGCTTTGGATTCAATTTGCAGACTTTCTCATGGATCTTCTGATTTGCGTCTCGTGAGAATTCTCTCTTACAAAACTGGCAATTGTGTGGCTTCTCACGAGTGTGTGTCAAAATGTGGTTGTGTAAGATGGCTCGTGAACTAAACTGATGGATGCAAAGATTGCATGAAAATGGTTTCTCCCCCGTGTGGGTCATCATATGACGTTTTAACCTGGATTTGTCTGCTGCTGAATAAAGACAGTGTTGACACTTAAACGTTTTCTGCATTTCCACCCAACTTGAATCACTCTGCCCCGGATTTAGCTTGCACGTTTTCTCATGACAACGTTTGGAAGAATTTGACCCAAATGTTCTTGTACAAAAGGAGCAATTCCAAGGCTTCTCCCCTGTATGGGTCATTACATGTTGGTTTAGGGAATTCTTGGCAGAAGTTTTAAAGTTGCAGAGAGTGCACGAAAATGGCTTTTCTCCCGTATGGGATCGCAGGTGAAGTTTTAAGTTGCATTTAAATTTTGAAGTATAGTTGCAAAGATTGCACTTGTACAGCGCTGCGCCTTCTTGTGAGTAGGTGTACATTTTTAATCTTGTCAGCTGTATTTGAAGAGTTTGTGTGATGTTAAAGCGCAGTAGAAGTTCCTTGTCTTTGTTGAAAGATTTTAACATTTCGCCATCAGAGTTAAAAATTTGCTCCGGTTCACTTCGCCCAATTTTAGCTATCGAATTCAAAAGGTAGGGTAGGTGTGCCTAGTTGTGATAAAGACTTAATTGTGATAATTCATCATTTTAATTATAAAAATTTGATGGAATCATCTGCCTGTTTTACTTTTTATATAATCAGGCGTCGAGAAGATTGCGCTAAATTTATACCGTGATCGGTTTGAAAACCAGTCTCTAGTAAGAGATTTTTTATCACAATTAAGTCCTTATCACAATTAGGCACACCTACCCTAATTACTGATTTTTATAGCTATGGATCCACTGGGTTAGTGTAACGGAAAATTTATTCGCCGAACTAGTTCGATGTAGCTTCTACACAAGCTTGGCTGCAACGATAAGACATGCCTGCTGCTAAATGGTGAATGATGCACCTTTAAAGCTACGAATGGAACTTCTGTTGGATGTCAAAGGGTTCCTCAGGAAATGTATTTTGGAAGTTCAAAAGGATTAAAATGCCCATTTCACTTGGCTATAAAACGGAGTGAAGGTATTTGTAAACTAAAAAGGAATTTATATTTTCCTTTAGCTTACGGCTAACATGAACCTTTAAAAGGGTTGTCTGAAAACAGAATCGTGGAAATCAACGGTAGAAACTACCAAATCTTATTTATAAAAATCTCATTAGTTATACATACTATATATACTTGTACGCGCATATAAGGTTATTGTTATTAGTCGTGGGAGTAATCAGAATTTCCCTAAAATTTGAAGTTGGGAACTGAAATATTAGTCAAATTACAATTATTATGTTTTAAAGTAGGATGTCGACGTTGTAACTTTGGAGTTTTTCCTTCCACTCTCGCAGTTACAGGTTTCGTGAGATAAAGTAAAGTGACTGTGCAACAAGCTCTGATTACATTTATTAATGCTCAGAATGTGTTCACGTGCTGGAACTTGAACTCGAAAACCCATCAGAGAATTGCTACTCCTTTCTAATTGTTTTGCTTACTCAAGTTTGGCGAGTTGGGCGAGATGGGTGAATAATTGTGACATTTGTGCAAGGTTAAAAATAAGCGGGGTGTCTCAATCACCTGTATGTACGCACCATAATATTATAAAACTAATGTTACTTTTCCTACTTTTTGGAACGATTATGGATTACATATGATATCAAAACTTGGTCAATTGATGTACTAAGCCCGTTGAGCTATCATCAGTGGAGATCAGCACCACCTTTGGTTGTTTGAATAAAGCTTACTTTTGTCCATTAATTTATTCATTTGCTTTTATTTACACGTATCTGGATGTTGGAAGTGCTCTGTATTAAGCATCGAAGTCGAATGTGCATATAGGTACAATACTACAACTTTACGTGTGATTGTTCAGCAGAGCTTAAAAGCGTGGAAGTTTAAAGCGTTGTAAAGTCACATTATGGACATTTCCAAACGGTTTCCTTCTCATGATTCTGTTTGAAATGGCGATGAAGGTTTGAGGTGTAGCTGCATTTGTATAAGCAGAGAGGACAGCTGTAGGGTTTTTCACCGGTGTGCGACCTTACATGCAGCCCTAACCTATGTTTGGTAAATGTTCTGTAGTTGCACAACTGACACTTGAATTTCTTTTGTTCTTCAACCCACTTTGCGTCGCCTTGCTTTGGATTCAATTTGCAGATTTTCTCGTGGTAATTTTGAGCTGGTAATTGTGTGAATCCTTTCTTGCAAAACTGGCAATTGTTCGGCTTCTCACGAGTGTGTGTGAAAATGTGGCTGTGCAAGGTGGCCCGTAAACTAAACTGCTGGCTGCAAAGGGTGCATTGAAATGGCTTCTCCCCCGTGTGGGCCATCATATGACGCTTTAAATTGCCTTTTCGTGCTGCTGAATAGGGACAAAGTTTACAATGAAACGTCTTCCGCATTTCAACCCAACTTGGATCACGCTGTCTTGGATTTAACTTGCAAGTATTCTCATGACTCCTTTTGGCAGCATTTTGTCGAAATGAGCTTCCACAAAAGGCGCAATTCCAAGGCCTTTCGCCAGTATGGGTCATAAAGTGTGCGTTTAAGGAATTCCATGCAGAAGTTTTGAACTTGCAGAGAGTGCATGAAAATCTTTTCGCGTCCGTGTGAGTTCGCATGTGTCTCTGAATGCTGTATTTAGTCTTGAAAGATAAATTGCAGAGGTTACACTTGAAAGGCTTCACTGCTTTGTTTGAGTACGTGTACACTTTTAACCTTGTCAACTGTATTTGAGGAGTTTGTGTGATGTTAAAGCGCCGTAGAAGTTCCTCATCTTCTCCGCTTGATTTTGACATTTTAGTAATTTGAGTTAAAAATTTAAATAGCACTCTTTACACTCTTCTATTCAATTTAAATGTACGTAATAGTTACCAAACTCAAAATATGGATCCACTTCTTGAGTGTAACAAACAATTTATTCGTCCGGCTCTTTTGATGTAGTTTCTACACACGCTTTTCTACGACAAGAAAGATGATGTATTTATAGAATTAAAAAGAATTTGGGTTTTCCGTTAGCCGCAGCAGCTGTTAGAATGACCTTTTAAAAGTGTCAGCTAGAAAGATAAACACGGAAACCCACAGTAAAATATATGATATTTTATCCAGCAAAATAGTATTTTTTTGAATATTCTATTTGAATTCCCTTATACAAATAGCCTTAGGCAGTTTGGCCGGCGGTATTTTGCCTAATTACATAGGTAGGTAATAAGGTGTTCTCAGTCTGTACGACTTTTATTAATTTTGATCCTATTTTGCAGCATTGTATAGATTGTGACCTTTTTTGCTTTAATTTATTAGATACTAAACGTACTTTCCCAGCAAACGAACATTCTAGAATCTGGAAAAATCACTTACCTATATACGAAACACTAAAAAAAGGTTAAAACAGAACAATTGTAATTTTGATTAACTCAACCATCACTACTGCACAATAGGCTGTTTTATAACGTCGAATTTTCAAATTTTTTAAGTTCAACTTTGAATAAATGCAGTGAAACTGGATGACAACGTTTATTTTCGTTTTTGCACATTTTCTTTGTTACAATAATAATTTAAAAATAATCCAAGCCAAAAATGTTTTGATCAAAAGTCCAGGAGTGAATTTATTTTAATTTCTAAATGTGTTGCTGACATTCAAGTAGAATGATCTATTATGGGATTCATTTAAATTCAAAAATATGCGTGATATTCCAATTTCCTGTAAGAAGCATAATATTATAAAATCAATGCTATATACATTATACTTTTTACAGTTGTTACAAATTACTATCGATTGCAAGAAACATAACTTTGTTAACGGGTACGGACGATGAGTACATCGTGGAGCGGTGGTGGAGCCCAGTGTGAGCTTTCATGTATTTAATAAAGTTTGTTTGTGTACTATAAAATATAATTATTTGTTTTCATTTATACAAAACTGGATGGTGGACGCTCTCTTTACTAAACATCGCAGTTAGATATTTTTAGTGGAGCGTAATTGTAAGTGAAGCTGTTTAACATGATGTAAAAGCTTGCTAGTTGAGAACGTTGTAAAATCGCATTCTGGACATTTGTAACCATTTTCTTTCTCATGCTTTCGTTTTAAATGGAGATGAAGGCTTGTACATTGGCTACATTTGTGGCTGCAGAGAGGACATTTGTAGGGCTTTTCCCCGGTGTGTGACCTTAAATGCCTTTCAAAACTCTTTTTTATTATTGTTCTGTATTTGCAGAAGTGACACTTGAACGTCTTCTGCTCTTCAACCCACTTTGCGTCCCCTTGCTTTGGATTCAATTTGCAAATTTTCTCATGCCTCTTCCGATGAGGATCGTGTGCGAAACCTTTCGTGCAAAACTGGCAACTGTGTGGCTTCTCACGAGTGTGTGTAAAAATGTGGTCTTGCATGTTCGTTCGTAAACTAAACTTCTGCTTGAAAAGTATGCACGTAAATGGCTTCTCGCCCGTGTGGGTCCGCATATGCTTTTTTAAGATGGATTTATCTCCTGCTGAATAAGTACACAGTTGACACTTGAACTTCTTCTGCATTGCAACCCAACTTTAATCACAATGTCTGGGATTTAGCTTGCACGTTTTCTCGTGATAATGTTTAGAAGAATTTTGACCAAATGGTTTTGTGCAAAAGGCGCAATTCCAAGGCTTCTCCCCTGTATGGGTCATTATATGTTGGTTCAGGGAATTTTTTGCAGAAGTTTTGAAGTTGCAGAGAGTACACGAAAATGGCTTCTCTCCCATGTGAGTTCGCAGATGCTTTTTTACGCTGCATTTTTTCGAAGAATAGTTGCAGTGCATACACTTGTAGAGCGTAGCCCCCTCTAATGAGTTTGTGTATATTTAAATAATAATAATAATTTAATTCATTGGGTCGATTTGACCATTTGGTCCATACAACCTGACTCAACCAGTTACTGTGG
>JAQFZC010003469.1:0-18684 GCA_034695205.1 Dicyrtoma fusca
CTGCGACTATTAGGTACTAGAAGTAAGTTAGAAGAACCGTGCAGCCCTATCACGGATACTTCTGTCCACATGGTGTAAGACCATGTAGATGATCCCAGAGTTGAAAAACTAAATTAAAATATTCTTAAACCAACAACGCTCGTTGTTAGAAAGAAAGAAAGTTAACTTTGAAAGTATGTAAGCAAACTCACCAAAATAGCACTATCCATATCTTCAATATCTTTGTACAAGTCACCATTTAGAGCGTGAAGGGGGGCACATGTGATATCCAGGGGTGTACATGTTTTGACAGCCATTTTTAAATATCTGAAAGCATCATTGGTTCTGTTCAGGTGTTGACTGTAGAGCGTGGCAAGTTGATGAAAAACTTCTCGCCGACTTGTATTCGATTTTTCTATCACAGTAAGTAGAAGAGACTCCGCTTCGTTGTATTTCCTTTGATGGACGTATGTTTGAGCCTACAAAGTAACATCAATTACAAATTATATTTCCATCCCTATTCCATTGGGGAAAAAAATCATTCCACGAAATTCAACGAAATTATTCCGATAATGAAGTCGAATCAGACAGAGAAATTGAAAATGAAATGTCAAAATTTACATGTCAGCTTAAAATTAAAGCCTTCAAGTTTATTTTATTTCTCAGCCAAAAATAAATAGCTGCCTGGGAGAAAAGGAAAGTTTTACAAGGACAAGAGCCCATACATATGCATGCATAACATTATATAAGTGCCTAGCTATTTATGTACGCCCATAGAGTCAAGTATGGTTTTGTAATAATAAAGTTTGTCTAGGTTTGAAGAGGAGCTCAAAATAAAACTGTTAAGTAAAGTTGACATAAATCCTACTGAGTTAGTCTCAGAATTAGACATGTCATTCCTTTCTGCCACGACGGCAGAGCGTGGGGAGGAACATGGAACGCGGAATATGGAAAAGTTCCAGTCGTCGGGGAAGATCAAAGGAGAAGAGGTAAGAATTTTCAGAAGGATATTACATCTATTTCAGTAACAATATCTGTATCTTTGTCATTAAGACTTTTTTTCTTCTATATTTCTGTAAGATGGTCTACAGGGATCAGAATCCAGGAAAATAAATCGAAATCCGCTGATAATGAGACATCCCTGTATGCACGCCAGTGGCTTCCATGGCTCCCACGTGCTGGAGTGTGAGTGTAATGTTAGTGGGAGCTACCTAAGTACGTAAATGAGATAAGATGAGGGAGGGAAGAAAAATGTTGTGGGGACATGAAGAAATGGCAAAGAAAAAATTACGGTTAAAAGTTAAAACGGAGATTTTCTTAATGGGCTTGTGAATAGGAATGGTGCTGATAGTGTTACAGCTTGGAGAGACGGGGGAGAATGGATGGAGTAAGTGTGTGTGTGGGAGTGGAGGGGAAGATTCAAATCTGTGAGCTGATAAATGTTCTTAAGAACCCATTCATACTCACCAAGTTTACTTTCACCACGGCATCATCTGGATTCCGTTCCAAGGCTCTGTAAAAGTCCCACAAAAAATACAAATGTACTCACTAATCAGTATCATTTCCCACATTACCATTATACATAGTACTAGGACGGGGAGTGGACTTATACCTACGTGCCCACAAACTATATAATTATCGCAAATATAGGGACTGATATTCCCTTTGACTGACTAGACTCACCTTTGATATAAAGACTCTGCCTTCTCGTTGAATTTCAATTTTTTCATAAGCCGGGCTGTATTCACCAGAGCTTGAGTATGATTAGCATCGCTGAAAGGAGGGAAAAAAAGGTATTACATACTTAAATTCTACAATTAGAAAACCAACATCCCCTCTTAGATTAGTAATGACTCAAATTTAGGCCAAAGCCATAGAAAGATGACTTGTGATTATGATGTTAAGTAGATGACTACTCAGTGAGAACACAATGGTTTGGAATTATTACAAAGCCGGCATTACCTTCGTAAAGCTTCTTCGTACATCCGAAGCGCTTCAGAGTAGAGGCCTGCGGACAAAACAAAAATTATAAAGAGAATATTGGGGTATGCTACGTTGTTTGATGTGCTTGTGCAAAGCTAGGTTGCGTTGCGTGGGGAATCTCCTATGAATTGTAGATAATGTGGAGCGGTGATCCTTTTAATGAATTTCCCATCAAACGCAGTATTTTATTCTGACATTCATACGCACGCTCCCTTTACTTTGAGGCTCATTTCAGTATATGTGTATGGCATGGCTGGCTAGGGTTTAAACAGTGAAGCCTGGAAATGACGTAAATAATGGTGTAAATAGCAACTTTTAAATTCAAAATGTGTATACAATTACAGCGCAGAGTGAACTACGTTCAGCTATACGTGTACGTAGATGCGCTGTAATACTGTGTCGGATTCTCATGGAGCACAGTTGTAGACTACAAGACTGGGAGCAGAAAGCATGGTGAAGGATAGTAGACTTGAAAAGCAGAGCACACACGCTATGTTTAGCTTTAACCAACTGATTTGTACTCGAGCCAACAGAACAAAATACTCTTATCGGATGCCACATAATGTTTCATATAAATCAAAAGCAACGACTTTTCCAGGCTATATTCTTCTACCTCTATATTTGTCCTTAGTTATAGTAGCTCCGTCATGCACTGCTACGAGTGCTAAATCTAAATCTCAGAGTAAATGTGAAGCCATCAAACATCAGGACTAAGCCCATAACTTGGAGAATTAATTTTAAATTTTATTCTCTTTATAATGTTAGGCTTTTTTTCTGGGTTTCTGATTTGACTCAACTTGACTTTCACCAGGATGCTTTCTCTCTCTCCCTTTAGTGTTAGGAAATTTTTGGAACAACAAGGGAGAGGCTGTGAAGGGTAAGGAAAAGGAATGCCAGTTCCATTTATGCATTTATAACGAGAGAGTCACATTATTCATTTCCAAAGTCACATAATTACTCGACCTAATATATTTCTATTTATCTACGGAGTATATTTTGTAGACACAGATTAAACTGGGATGACTTTCTACTACATTAGCTAGTGGAAATTTTCAAATTGAAATTGGTGGACTTTCATACCGATTCGCTGGAGGAAGGCTGCATAGTTGTTTAGATGATCTGCACTAGTTGGTTCAAGTTCAAGAATCTTCCGATGAATTTCTTTAGCTTTCTCAAAATGACCCAAGTCACCGTGCATAGCTGCCAAATTAGTGAGAGCATCAGGATTTTCTGGCTCCAGCTCCAACGATCTTTCCATTAACCGAATGGCAATCTTTGTCTTTCCCTGTTGGCTGCAAAAGAGTAATGAGACATTCTGTTACTCTACAGGCAAGCATAACTACAACGTCTTTAATTATTGCCACGGTAGACCTCCAGTACTTTACATACATTAGACTGAAGACTACAATGCTGTACAATGCATTCCCTGTGCAGCGGTGAAAGTAGTCAAACGCTAGTAGGAAAACAAAAGCTCTTCATTAGGATCTAATAAATTGTGATTCAAATATATACACACTCATTGTCTTTGTCTAGAACTCTAGAGCTGAAATAAATGTTACGCTACGTACTTTTCCATATGATTATTCAAAATTTACAGCGCTCACGCTCCGACAAGAAATACTTTCACTTTCTCGAGTCAACTTTATTTGAAAATATATTTTCATGGCTTATCCCATTTACATATTCCACGCTCACTTTCACCAGCATTTACTGCAGTCGACATTGCTCCAATCCAGGATAGAGTTAACGATAAGATTTCCTGCTAACATATTAACGTTTAGGTTCCCCATTTAGAGGGGAGGTTCTCAATGGCAAAATGTAACCGGGATTTAATAATTTTAAACCGTTTCCTCCGTGGGAATGGGGTAGACAAAGTCTAGTTTATTGCACAGTCCAAGAAATCAAGCTACGAAGCGAAAGTTTTTAAGCTAATGTACATAGTCGTAGACTTTTGAATTGGGATCAAATCTCCGTGAGAATTATGATGAGTTGAGAGTGGCTGCTGCTACGTGTCGGGGAGGAAATTTGATTATATATGTGAATTTTGATACATTATGTCTCCCTGTTTACCTAGAAAGTCAAGGGTGACTGATGAAGCACTTATCTTGCGAGCCTGTACTAGGATTGCGTATCATGAAGAAAGTTCCCAAAACGTAAGTATTACTACTTGAGTACTACAGAGGCCCTCGCTGACTGCCTATACGGGCTGTATATACCTGTGCACACACGTGTGATGTGACTGGAAAGAGGAAAAATTGAGGAGGCGAAGGTAACGGAGGACATTGGTAGCGGTTTGGAAGGCACACGGGTTTGGATGTCGCTGATGATGTGGCCACAGGGAAAAATTGAAAGTGGTTATCAAAAGGTCCATGTGAGCAACTACTTGACCATGACCAATCTTTTTGAATGTTCTTTTCATAGTGGCGTTCTATGGAAAATGCAACCGATACATCACAGTCAACCATCCTTCTAATAAAAAGACATTTCACCATGAAAAGAGGGAAAATTGATGACCATAAGTTGAATGTATGTATATCTACATACGTGGGTGCATGGACGATTACGGGAGATTCGAGCAGAGCTACAGACTTCTTACAATCCTCCTTCACTCCATCTCCTCAACTCATATAAAGATGGACACATCCCGTCCATGACTCTCCGATTCTTTACTTCCAGCTCCACTCTCACTTCCTCGGCCCAGCCTAGCACTTGTCTCGCTTTCTCTCCTTCAGCTTTTCCCTGCCTCACGACGTTAAGATTGAATTGAATTGCATTGCATTATATTGTAACTATTGCTTTCTCCACAACGACCGACCGACCAACCATCCACCACACGAGTCACCATCTCACCATACGATAAAAAGTTAGTGGGCACGGAGTCACGTGCATACACATATGCATACGTCCAATCCTACGTGTATATATTAGTCTACGTGTGGTGAGGGAGAGAGTGTAACCTAGTGGAGTTGCTATAGTCACGAGAGAAACTCAACTCATGTTCGTCTATCTATTTTTCCTCTTGTTCGACTTCTTTTTCTCCTAGAAATCATCTCAAAGCTTGCCTCCTTTTCTTCTATTCTAATTCATCTTACTTCTTCACTCGAACGTCGACTTCCTTATCTTCAAAATACAAGGATGGCAGACAGGGGAAAAACCAAACCAGAATCAAGTCAAAAAATAATCCAATACAATTTTCTTTCGTCTCCACACAGTCAGTCGACTCAAGTCAAGTTGGAATGAGAAAAGCATAGGAAATATCTCTTTTCATCCTTTCCAAAGTTTTTCCCTTGTAATATTCCGAGGAGACTCGTACTGCCGCACTAGCGTTCCCATAACCTTCCCTCGTCCGTCTAATCCCGTATGCACCTATATAGGTACTTGGGTAACAATAATTCTGTGCTTACAGAATAATAATTGTAAATCTTAAGCAGATTCTCCTCTAGTCAAAGGAGGAGTAGTGAAAGTTGAATTGAGGACTATTTCGACTCTAGCTCCGTATGTAGCGCCTCTGTGGACGAATGAAATGAAGGAATCATAAAGATATTTTTATACTGTCTGATAATGTAAAATTTAAGCTGGTTGAAGATTTTACGAGATTAAGTTATGACATTTCATAGCTCCTTTAATGTCCTCCTAAACAATATTGTCGACAAAGTTTTTACACGCTGATAGAAATCCCGGCATGAATAGTGGAACGCGCTCTCAACCTCTCCTACCTACTTATCTATCCAAGTACTCCGTATATGTGTAGGATAATCGCATCTAGGAGCGGTCGCTGGGTCATACATACGCTGTCTATCTTGCCTACACCGACGATCGGGCATAGGCGGACTGCTGCAGGTAGATTTGGTTGGACCCAGTGGATCCACGAGAACAAGATGACTGGTACTCCTTGCACTGGTAAAACGTCCGTAATAAAACCCTTGCCATGTTTTCTATGATGATTCAATCCAGAGAAGCTTAACTTGCCACTGACTCTGTGTTTAACGATCTACTTTATTAAGGGGTTAAAGCTTTCATTACTCCTCTCATTCCACTCCCTCGGCTTTCTCGTCTCAACACGTACTCAGTTTCTCCGAGTGCAATTGAGAAGACCCACTCACGTAATAATATCCCGGCGGTCTAGTCTCCACATAGCTCCGTCTACTAAATCCCTTTTCCCCATCCCTTTCGTTTTGTTTCCCTCTCATAAAGAAGAATCAAAAATATTCTCCTGTCTACTTTGTTGCATTTTTGGGTTAATCGTAAGTTATGAATGGGAGTGTGACTCTGTGCCTGTGTTTGCAGTGGAGGGATCGTAGAATGGGTTTGCAGTTTGTAGCTAAACGAGTTATTCGTTGGAGAGCTGGAGGTGTTTTCTCTGCTGGTGGTACAGCCACTGTAGGTCGAGAGGTAGACCTATGCAGAGCATCTGGAAGCATGTGAGTAGTAGTTACATACTTTGTGGAGCACAGGGAGAAAGAAAGGAAATCAGCCAAAGTCAAGGGAAAGCATGCCTTGCAGAGCCCAAACCCTATTCATGTGAATATATTCTCGGTAGAGAGTCGCAGTGGAATTTGGGAGCGATATGACGCGATACGATAGGAGTTTGTTATGGAATGCAAGTTGCTGGTAGCCTACTACACTACAGACGTGTCATAGATATAGACTCATGTGTAATGCATGAAATGCTTCCAGAGTTGACTCGACCAATTTAAACAGCTCGGCGAATAAAAACTTATCCAAAAAGAAAATACTCAAAGAATATCTACAAATAGAGGTGTATATCCTGCTGGTGTGTTCTGGCTCTGTCTATACTTTGGCTCAGATGTACGCTAGATTTGGACGAGGACGTTGGAGGGTCTCGGTAGTCTACTGAATTCGAATACGTTCATCGTTCCATGAATGAATTCATACTTTTCATGTCGTATAAAGTCTACTACTGAACTGGTTGGTAGTCAACTTGCACATTTGCATACAATGTGTGCGGACATCAGTTCGGCAAACTTTACAACGTTGCCTTTTGTTTCTTCACTTTTTCATGCATAGACTCTTATGTAGCTGCATTATTACATTACTTTCACTCTGGTTGGGTCTAACTTTGGTTTTGGTTCAGGCTCTGCCACTACATAGTTGCAGTACTCCACTAGTTCAGGACTTTATGTGTAGCTCTCTCTCTCTCTTCCATCTTTTTAAACTTCATTCTATCAGAGTATGCACGTCTTTGTAAAAAAATGCATATATTTGGAAAAGAGTTACAAGTTTCAAATTTAGACTGCCTATAAAATGACAATTCCTTCTTTCCTTCCTTCCCTTCAATACGGTGCCGTACTAGTGTAGCATGAAGTGGAGCTGTGTAGCACATAGGTTATTATTTGTTTGCAAGGTTTTCTATTCCCGGTCCTTCCCTTATAGTATGCATGCATCCCTATATTCCCCTCCTTCCACTCCATCGTAATTCCTTAGTGTAGCATGGGCAAAAAGAGAGAAAGTTAAATTTATTATAGTGAAGAAAGCATACATAGTTGCTGTAGTTGTGATATTGCTTCCGATTAGATGAGAAAATGTGAATTTACTTCATGGTACTGTTTTACTGATACTCGACAGACTTGTACAAGGGCAATTAAAGCTTGTATCGCCTTCCCATAATGAGCTTAATGAACTTGCTTACTCACGGCCATACATACTCACATTAGACTGTTCTTGCTGACTATTACATGGAATTATATCCCCCAACCGCAAGATAGGCTACAAGAAAGGCGAAAATCATATAATTCCATTCTATTATATTTCAACTTTTGATCTAAACTCTTGCTTTCTCTCTCGCTCTCTCTCAACTCTCCTCTGCTGCTTCACTCTGAGCCTCCTTTCAAAAGATCTCAAGAATTTCCAGGAAAAACCACAAAATTCCTCGTCTGCACACAAGAAAGATGATGACGGTATATGGGCTATGATGGAGTGGTGGAAAGTATTTTCCCCCATGAAAGTACGATGACATCCTTTCACCTTATTTTCACTTCTCATTCGTTGTGCTGGTGATTTTTTTAAAGAATACAAAGCATTGAGTGATATTAATGGAAGTCATAGGCTTAGATATGATATCATATAGATATGGGAAATATTATTACTCTCTGTGCTGTACCTACTCCTTGGCCTGTTCTCTCTCGTATCATGATGAATGACTAGAATGCTTAGTTATGCAAAAGTCATGCAAGACTCCACCACATATCTATATAGCACACACACGCTCGCCCGCTGTTATTATACTCCTAAAGTTTAATGTCCATACAAAGGAAATAAAATTGTGTAGTCAACGAGGCATCACGAAAGAATTGTGTTTTGAATTTCAACCATGTAGATCTATGAAACTGAAACTTTACCTGAGACCGTACTCCCAATACTTTCCTTCTCTTTCAAGTAACCTATATTCTAATCAGGATTTCTTCAAAAATGTATAATAATACGCAGCGCATACCTTATCAGATAGCAGTCCATGAAATCTTTATTTGCTCTTTTTCTCCCTAGTGTATATCTAGTATCCGTGCACTTGACTTCTCTTCCCTTTCCTAGGTTAATTTACAGTAGAATTTCTTGTGTGCCTAACTCCCAGTGGGAAATAGCTTTACAAAATTAATTCTACGCAGCAAATAATTGTTTCGCACAACCATAATCACCCAATGTACCCATGTATACCTATTTATGTAGAGCAGCATATTCCAGACGCAGTCATTGAAGAATAAAACCCGTCCATTGTCACGTATAAGAATTATAAAAAAAATCATAAAAAAGGGTCATGTAAAAATAATTCGTACATAAAACAGAAAAACAATACTGTTTCCTTCCTAAGTCCTTTTTTTCGTCTCACAAAAGAATGTATGAGTGAAGTAATGGAGAAAGTAGATGTTGCAAGATTGCTTTATGAAGTGGAGGGATTCACAAAATAGATCAACTCCTGATTGCCCATCCACAAATTCCAAGAGTCTAAGTCGAAATAATGTTGAAAGCTATTGGAAATAGATAGTAAATAGGGATATATATTGGTTGTTAAACTAAATTATTGTGGGAGGAAGTGCAAGTTTTGCAAGTCATTCTCTTTCCAAAGGCCAACTTCCAAGTTGATTGATAAGTTTTGCCTAGACTGGGTTAGAATGGCAACCGTGGAGACGCATAGAGTATGCTATACAGATAGATGTACAAAGAGGAAAGAAGAAGAAGCCTTAATCAGACGCTCTGCACAATGCCCTGAACTATGAATTGGGATGAGAGAGAGAGAGAGAGAAAGCGAGAGGGGGAGATCGAGCTAGAGTTGGAATTGGAGTTGGAGTTTGGTCGTTGTGTTTGTGGCTTCGTAATAGGTATGGTAGAACACACACACAAAAATCTATAACCTTTAGAATATGTGTGAGGGATTGTAAGGGAAAAGTGAACTGAAAAGAATGGTCATGAGATGAAGTGAGATGATGATGCGATGGGGTAGAAGTGCAGTGTGTGTAGTGTACTAGATCGTTTTCAACTGGTGCGGGTGCTGTGATAGTACGATCGTACTACTCATCTCGGTTTCAAGACCCCAATGATTACATCTCTGTTTTTTGCTGATGAGCTATAATTCTTACAAAGTCCTTATTTCTTCCCCCAAATGTATATAAGGATGGGGAAATCCTATGCTTTCCCCCATACTTTCTCTACACACAATTACCGGGAGCGCTTTCCCTATCCTGATAGTGAGCTGTATAGGAGAAATTATACGTGGGATACTTGTAGGCTTAGTTTTTAGTACGGTTCGTGATCCCTCCCTTGTTCCGATTTGGAATCCTTCCAGGTGACATTGGGAATTTCCGCAATGACCATTAACATTATAACTTATTTACCATTGTACGATACGTCTGCATTTGGGTAGGCAGGTATGTATTTGTGTATATTTGGCACGACCAGACAAGGGGAATGAGTCGTAATTTAAGCCACGTTGCACTTATTTCTATGACTGGGCATTCTATCGAATTGTGTTCCGTCTGCATGAATATATGTCCCTATGCAGATTTATTTTCAACTCTACGTATATACCCAGCTTAACTTACCTATGTAGGTATGGTCTACAGTCTATGCATAAAGGGCGTGTGTGGTAGCCACTCGTCTTTGTTGTGGCTCTCACCTTTACTACAATTTAGAGTAAAACTGTCCAGCTGTAGCTATTTCCTGCGCCAAATCCTTTTTAGGTATATCTGTAAACTGACTACTTAACGGACGCATGCCTATGTAGTAGGAAGCAACCTAATTTCCCGTCATGGAGGATGAAATAAATATATTTCAAATTTCAATTGGAATGATGCAAAAACCAATGGAAAAGGGAGGCGTTTCGCTTCAATCTACAAATTGACTAGTTTTTGTCCGCATTGATTAGTTTTTTGCGAATGTGGTGCAATTGGCTGTTAAACTTGTATATCAGGCTGTATGTATCTAGCAAGCTAGTATACAGCTAAGAGGCTAAACTGTAGAAGCCACTTTTCAAACCTTGACACATGAATTTATTTCTAATGATAGCCCACAACGACATTTATTTATCCATCCAGTTATGTAGCTGCAAACGGAGCGTTTTCGTATGTAATTGCAGGACAGTGATGCAATTATCTTTGGGAATTTGTATGTAGGTAGTTACATCTGAAGAGTCAGCCTGACAGTATTGCTTGTGTCTTCTCGTAACGGCAATAAAGGCATGTATGTCAATGGATGTGTGTGGCTGGGAGGCCTCATCTCATTTTCCCTGAAAGACAGACCGTCGACAACACATGACCGCCGCTATCAGTAGAATCAATCCAATAATGTAAATTACTCCCTTTTGGTTGATACTTCCGATTTCAACTGATGATCACATGGATTTGGTTTACACTGAATCACTTGTCTCTCAAGGCTACGTGCTACAAGGGCTGTCTGTTGGCCTGTCACAGGCCTCTCTCCTTTCCACACAGAGCCTCTATAATACATGACTTACCCAGTCTACGTACCGCTATTATTTGGGATATATATCAGACATTCTAATTTTGTTTAGGCGTTGCGTGGAGCAAGAAAAACAATGTTTTCCTCAAGATAGTTCCACAGCTCTCTGTAGTATAATAGAGACTTGAATATATTTGTGCATATGTAGACGATGTAGTTTAATAAATCAAGTCAAGATGGAAATCATGTTTGGAAATATATTGCTACCCTTTTATACACTAAATTACAGATTGTATGTTGTAGGCTGGAGCGAATCTCTGAATTGTAGCTTTCTACACATTTCCCTCGTTTGTCCGAAATAGTACTCAGAGTGTCAAGATGTTTTTTCCCCGCATTACACCAAAACCTCATAAACTATTACGAATGACGTAGCCACATATTATATCCAGCCATTTTTTTCTTCTTCTACTATTCTACTACTGCACTGATTTATGATAAAAACAAAAAGAATAACGGTTATTTTCACATCCTATCCATTACATTAATACCCATGTCGTTTTGGGATTGTCAAAAATTATGCCTATTTCAATAATGGGGAGTCAAGTGTACAAATTATTAGTTCAACTCTAGTCCAGTAAGCATACATCTAATGATGACTGTAATTCTACTAAGCCTATTTTAATATTACAACCCTTAGCATTAACAGCATATATTAAAAAATAAAGCGTGGAACTTACTATCTTAGGAGAGACAAATTAAAGTAGGCTCTGGCATGGATCGGGTTGATCTTCAAAGCTAAAAGAAATAATTCACTTTTAAGATATTTTTATGCTAATTTCAATTCAAAGAGGCAAAGGATGAGACACTTGGGTAGGTAGTTTTATAGTGAAGAAAAGGAATAAAAGGGATCATCAAAATTACATGTCCTTACCCTGCTGGAAATGATCTTCAGCTTCCGCTGTATCATTGAGTAGCGTTCCCAGATTGTTATGGGCACTGGCGTGATGGGGCCATAATCTATTAATTAAAAAATGAATAAACATAATAAATCATTTTCATCTAATGTTGGTAGTTATTTTAATGTCGTTTTGGTGGGAAGGAATAGTAGAGCATAGCATGACCCAGGTGCGTGGGTAATTGATATAGCCATCCAGGAGCATGAATGGCGTCTGAACTGTGCAAACAAAGTAGGTAGGCAATTCTATTATGTAATAAATTATTTCACATGTATTCTTATTAAATAGAAGTAAGTAATATGTTAGGTTCCTTGGATGCTGATATCAGTGAGAGCCACCGTACTTCACGGAATAAAGATAGCGTATTAACTTAGACTCCATCGCCGACCTCTCCTCCCTTACACAACAGAGTATCCGTATTGGCTATGAAAGTCAATGGAATTCGAGAACCATTAGGATAATGCAATGTGAATGCGTCAAAATCCTCACAAATCATATCAGTTATTTACTCAGTCACGCACGAGAACTAGGAAAATGACATAAAATACTTTATTGCTCGTATAACTACAACTTTCGAGACTCTCGTGTGAATTTAGATTTGGAATTTTCTCTCACACACATCCGCTATCTCTGATCTCTATGCAGCTCAAATCATCTATTTCATTTACACCATCAAATAAGTCCATATCCATAAGTAATATATATGATATAACAAAATCCCGTGATTTTCTCCTTCTTCCCTTCCTTCCACCGTGAACGGGAAAATGTGGGAGGAATTTGATGATGGTCTTACTCCTACTCTCTTTTTTCATTTTTTTTTACATCTGTATATAAATATAGGATAATATAACATACGGCATAATATATCAGACCTCCCCGCACATCTCGTCCTATTTGCACTCTCAGCTTTGAGAAAGAGAGAGAGAAAGAAAGTGAAGGAGAAGACGAAGAAAAAACACCGTAATTTTTCGAGATATCCGATACACATTGAGACGTCTCATAGAAGGAGCGCTACCGCTACCGTTAAGTCTCACATCTCTATGGTAAGTTGGATTTGAGTTGATGCTTATACTACTTGGAAATTGACAACATCAACACGGAATCTTAGCAAGAGACACAGATTGGTTGAGATGTCATAAAAAGATTTCCCCTTGATCACTATATTTGCGCCGTATTTCCTGTCAAGGGGTGTTATTTGGTATTTGGCAGGTTCCTGGGATATTCCCGTATTTATCTAATACTGACGCTCCCACTCCAGATATTTTTCTTTCATCGGATTTCCTCTCCCTTTTCTTCTCACTATTTCCTCACTATACGTTACATTTGCATATGATTTTCAACATTACAGCATCAGCATATGTACGTACACGCTACTGGGTTTCCAAGAAAATAGCTCTCCGATATTAAATTATCAGTTTAAGAGCGGAATCATAAAAAAAATAGAAAGTAAATTTTGAATTCTCTCTCTACTACTACTGATGTGAATACGTGAATACGTACACCGAAAGTGACAATGAAATATGTTTTTATACTTTGGTGATCATAGCACAATATTCCATTCTAGATTATATGATGATTACTATCATGAGCCCATGAATTTAATACAATAGAGGCAAACTACCTTTACAAATACTTGGAGGAAAATATAAATCCTATTAAATTGCGCTGGATTATTGTAATTTATTTTTTTCCCGGAAAGCCTTTTATTACGGTACCTTAAAACATGGTTATGGCGGAATGCGGATAAGTTACTTTATGGGCTACAATCCTTATTTCGTCAACTAAATTTATTTAGCTATTTGAATGACAATTAGAGCAACTACAATAGGTTCATATATTTACTCATAGCATTACTATTGCAGTCAAATTGGTATAAAATTACTAAGGAATTGTGTCTGTTTCCAAAATTTGAATCTCCAGCCATTCAATTATATGGAGAAGTTGCTTTCAAAAATGCAAATGCTGCTCATCATTAATTTTGAAGGCACTACTTACGGTTGGCCAGCCTAGTCTTCTCAGACCACCATAATTGTATGTGAAAGTTGTGTACATAGAACATTTTAACAATTTGAAAAAATAATTCCAACGGATCTTGTACTTTGAGCGATGCTAGTCTTTCTGGAGAAAAATAGTGGTCGTTGATAGAAGTGATGCAAGTGGAATCCAAGGATGAACGTCCGCATTTTCTGGATATTATATTACCTCATAAATATAGTATGTTGGTTGGGACATGGACAGAAATTTCGGAATCTTGGGAAATTGTAGAGTATGCATGTAGCGGCCATAGATTATCCTTAGATATATTTAACCTTAACATTATATATAATTGCATGGGATGAAACTCCTTCTGCTGAATCTCTATCTTCCCGTTTAACCTTCCAATCCTACATTCAACATAGCATGACATACACGCACGTACCCCTATTACAATAAAGTTTAAAGTTTAACGAAATATAGATAGAAGCGTGAACAAGGTTATTCGAGTAGGGAAAAAAAATAAACCAAGACGAAAAGAAGAGTAGGCAAGAAGGGGAAAGTCGAGGGAATGAAGAAGAGAGAAAAGATGTTGGCGGGAGGAAAATGGTGGAAACAAGATATTTTTAAGGGAGAAATATGAAAGTTTTCTCATGCATGGATAATAGTGAGAAAATTTGGTTTTAGATTTAGTTTATGCTCTTGGTTTTGTATTGTATCCAGTGTGTTGGATTCTTTTTTTTCTTCTTTTTCTGCTCCGAAATAAGGACAGAGCGTAGGAGTTCACGTACAATGCCCACACATTGAGGATAGGAAGTGGGGAGACGAGTGCTGGAATTAGACGGAGGAGCTCCATGGCATGGCTGCGTATGTGGTTGGGTTAAGAATTTCTTTCTGTCTTTATGGGAGTCGAGTAGGATATCATGAGAGGAGCAAGGGGAGCGAAACAAATCATTATAATGTGATACTTTGTGGGAAAGAAACAATTACTTGTACGTATAAAACATGCAAATCAGTACAAAATGGTATGTACGGCCCTTATTCCTTTTGGATACAATGAGCATAGTTTATTGTTAGTCCGCTTCACAGGCCCATAAATGAATGTGATCTACAAGGATATAAAGTCAGAAAAATAAGTTTTTGACGTGAATGAGATGAGAAAGAGTAGGATTGGGAGGGAGGGGGTGAGGAGGGGCGGGTGGATTGAGGTTGGGATGGTATGAAGGGAAAGGGTTATGGCGGATGGGTGGTTTTGGTTTTGGTTCAGTTTGGTTGGATTGAGGCGGATGTAGTAGAGGAATAATATGAATATGTATCTCAAGAACAATCTTTGTTATTTCTACATTACAGTTAAGGAAGGAAGTGATGAAATAGAGAAGAGAAAGAAAGCGGGAGAAAATAGCTCCAAGTGAAATTCATCGTCAGAATGAAAACGGAATTGATAGGGGGTATCTAAATATGCTAACGATAATGCTTCGTACAACTGCGGCCCCAGTATTGCAATACTATACAAAGAAAATGGAAGAAAGAAATGGTGTAATCTCCTCACTCGGAGTGAAAGTAAAAAAAAAGTAAATACGTAGAATTCATTTGCTGCACTACTGTATGCCGCCAATGACCTTTCATTGTCTAACGATAGAAAAACATTTTTTTTTCGAGAAGGGTAGCTTACATTTTGTTGCTTTTACTAGTTCGGATCCCTGATTTCTCGTAAACATTCAATTGAGAAATAATTGGTAGCTCCATACAAATAGCACACTTACGAAATACATTCCAAATACCTGAGCATAGTAGCAAAAATGTGTCTGAGTGGGTGTACAATTCATCCTTTAGTAAGGCATTGGAGCTTGGAAAAACCTTGGATTTCTCATAATCAAGCCCCTTTGATTGGAATAATTCAAATTTGTGTAAGAAATTCAATCAAATTCTCTTCATGTTCTGGAGAATCCGTGTGAAGAGAAGCGTGTGTTCATTTGATCTTCATCTGCCACATATTTCATCATTTCGCGTAACTGTCTCGTTTTTCTCATCGATTCCTGTCCTGTTTCACTCACTAGACGTTCTTATTCCTCACAAAGTTATTACCCTCAGTCGCCAGTTCATTCTACCACTGGCATAGCAAACTGCTTTTAGTCTTACCTCCGAATCAACATCGACACTTTCAATTTCCAGTAAGTACGTAATACATGGTAGATGTATAAGTATACATACATAGCTATCTAACTATGTGACGCACAAAATACGTCACAGTTGTGTTAGTATGTATATATATTTAACGTAATATTTTCTTCTCTTTTGTTTGGCTACAATCTTTTAGATTTTATATTTCTCTGCAGTTGTTCCCCAATTATTTTTCTTTTCATTCATGCATGCACACTAGCTTTTTCACGCCTCAACCCGCCTGATTTATCCTTTGATCTCTCTTCCCCACTCACAGTCGCTCTCTGTCTCTCTCTCTCTCATTCTATCTCGTTCCCACAAACTTACAAAGGAAGAGCTGGAAAATTTAACTATATGAGTGCAACTTGCTTGAATGTCATTCTCAAGTTACAGCCTTTTCCAAAAATCTCTAATAATGTATCTAGATGTAGCCTATATCTTTCACTTTGAATCCAACTAACGTAGCTATACGATACATATTCAGAATATTACAAAGGAAACAGACCGCCAAGTGATTACCATGCACAGCATAGAAAATGATTCAGTAATGCTACACATATGTTGCTTTAGACTCGTCTGCTAAACGGAGGCCTGAGCCTAACAATGAAACTCGGGATTGGTTAAAGTGTCATTTTGTCCAAATCCACACACAAACAGTAGCCTTTTGTCAAATGAATGGTCACGGCGCTCTTGCCAAAAGCTGAAGCTGATAAAATCAAGTGTGTGCATTGTAATGCGAAGTAATGAAGCCAAGCTGTCCATTAGATACCTATAATTTTTGTCAATATAGTGAGTGTCTATCTACTCACAGCATTAACTAGTGTCCTATGCTAGTTACAGCCTCCTACGAAAAAATCAATGGAGACGTGCCTATTTCTGTAATTACTGATTCTGTCATTAGAGTCCAATGTGCCTTTCATTGGAACTTTACAATAGTTACACGAGTACGAAGACACACAGACGCTTGTCTAATCTACGTTGCTCCGATAATTACATAAATGGTATAGAGAATGGCTGAAAAATGCTTTCTACATAAAAAACACGACACTAAACATGGCTGGATGAAAGGAGTGACTCAGTTGGTTCCTCCATCCATTCCTGAGCTCATTTACGTCTTCATTGATTCATGTTTGAGTTCAAAGAGAAAATTTATAGCTTGAAAATTAAATTTCACCTTACACCATTCATTTAATAATAAAAGTTAGTTTCATTAAAAGTTATATAATTGTATTTGCTTGAGAAAGTCACAAAGATGAGCATTTGATTCGTATCTAGAAGAAAGGGGATTGCAGACTCATAGGGGAAACGCTGGGCACGGGAGGGAAATTATAGATAAGATAAATACGACACGGAGAAAGTAATGCAGTGAGAAAGAAAATACCAACATGATTATGTCTCATACGTTCATACATACATGTACATAAACATTTCAAGTGACGATACCGTAAATTAAGGCATAATTCCCCTACGTACTTTATCCAAACTTTCCCTCGCCTCGGAATTCTATAAGAAAGTTTTTCAAAGTAAAGTAAACCTACAGACTCACACACACACACGCATGATGCACAAAGTAGAAATAGAAAATTTAATAGAAAAAATTGAATAGAAAGTTTTGTTTATTCCTTTTATGCCTCAATACCTTTCTTTCAGAACAGAACGACCTCAGGGGAATTATTGGAGAGGCTGCGGTATACCATATTTACAATGTAGTTTTTCAAAGTTAGAGAAACTATCGCATCTGATTGAATAAGGAGAGACTGCAGAGAAATAGAGCAAAATGATTGTCTAAGTGTAGAGCAGTCTTTAGCATTAAACAGAAAGAAAGTACTTTTTTTAAAAGTAAAATAAAGCTTTCCAAACTACCATAGCCAATAACGCTATCAACCAAGTGGAAGAAATGAAGACGAGAGAGAAAGTGTATTATGCTGGTTAAATGGGAACTGTTGAAAGAAAGAAGGAGAGGTAGCCTGGGGGAATGAGAAAAGAGAAAGCGGTTTTAATTCTGCCATAGTACCTACGTGATTACGGGCACTCAACTTATGGAATCATATATTACGCGTAGTTTATAGACATACGCATGTAGCTACTCCATGTGAATTATTATGTTGTAGGAGCTGGGTTCAGGAGAATTAACTGGCAGTTAGTGGACACAAGGACTCGAAAAGAGATGAGTGTTAGATTGTGTTGATGACAAAGACCAAGGGAAGCAATACGACAAAGTTTGTACGGATCCATAATGACTCTTGCTTCTCCGTATGTGACCCATACCACACAGTTTAACCAGTGTAGTGTTCTCGCTAGATTCTGAAACCCTCTTTTCCTTCTTTTCCCATTTCTACTCGACGTTTTTCACATTTTCCCTATGATACTCGTGTACGCTTTAAGAATGTGAACTCTGTCACATTTTCTTTGGCGTACTGAGTAGCTCATGATATGCTCTCCAATTCCTTAGTAAACTCCATGCCATGTGAATTCTAAGACTGCCTCTACTCATCTGTCTTTCCCCCTTCCATACGGTGTCTCTGCAATGCTTAACATAGTCTTGCAGTCAGAGGACCAAAAACACTAACTTAATTTTACCGTACTCTGCGCCTTCCTTCAATTCCTTTCATTTTCAATACAGTTTCAAATTCTAACTAGTATACATGTCGTAGCCTACGAGCGTTTCAGTCCCTGGCGCCTGTGGACTGGTCCACAAGCGTGGTTGCTTGTGAACCGGTCC
>JAQFZC010003470.1:0-18684 GCA_034695205.1 Dicyrtoma fusca
GACCGACGATAGAAGAAGTTTATTAGAGTGCTTAATTTTGTATCTTATTTTATATTATTCTCGTATTTATTGATGCCATTAGTACGCTAGTTACGTACTTATACCACTTAAAAGACTAGTGACTATAGTGACTCTGGTTACTAGTTAGATCTGTAATTGTGTAATTTATTAAATGAACTGATTTTTCAATTATTCACATAAGAATTTACTTACTAGTTAGGTTCTTTGATAATTTTGATACACATAACTGTAAATCATAAGACACTGCTTAAATGTATACGCTTAATGAACTACTTAAATGGGTGCCACCGTTCTGCTATTTATTAAATGAACTGATATGTATAGCAATAAATTGTATTTAATTTGTGTTAAATATTTATATAATTAAAGTAATAAAATAATACTTTTCATTTTGTTACGTCTTTTGCATTAATAAGTCAGTATTACATTACATCATCATTGAGGCATATGGCTTTACTTGTTTTTGCATAATCAAATAATACTGGATCACCTTAATCGTTTTCAGAATAGCAGTATTTAAACCTAAATTATTTGCTCGCAAGAAATATGGAAAGGGTATAAGTACCTACAGAATATTAATAGGTAAGCATTTGACCAATAAAACAAATTTCAAACCTCACCCCTTGTAAAAGTAATAATTGATGAATGGCCCATCGCCTACAGGTTGATTAAACAATTATTCTTAAGGAAGTTCGGAAATCGCTCCACGAACGGCAATATTGTTAATAAAATATGAATCACCAAAGTTTGTAGGATGTAGAATAGGAAAATTTTTAAATTCATCAAATTACATCAACTTTGGTACCCTTTAAAAGTATGACGCTGCTGTTGCTCTATAAATGAAATAATTTAATAGCCCATTTTTAGAGGTACCTATGTATGTACTTATTTATTTCCTGAAAAGCAACAGTAGTATAGCAACAGTAAATAGGTAGCAAATCCAAGGGGAGGGAGGGACACGTGGAAGGGTGGAAACTAGATCATGTATGCATATAGGTAGGTAGGTACATCTATATTTATACTGTCTTACGTGAAAGGTGAAACCAGAAATGAAACACTTTTGACGCTATAAATTTAATTAAAAAGATGAATAATTGACAATCAAACTCATTCCAACACACATATAATTATATATAAATATAGGTCATTTCAACACATAGGTACAATAGTGTTGACTCTATTCATTCTTCATAATTGTGAATGAAGGACAAAATGCCCTTGGATAAAAACCCATTGCTCATGAACAAAATACAAAACAATCACTGAATTTAACACCGATTATACATCAGTTGGTTATCTTGCTTCGCAATTTCTCCATAATTTTATAATATTTATAATTATATTCGTATTTTAAGACATCGGCTTGCTACTAATCCTTTTTAAATCTTGCCTGTTTCTTCTAATTTGTTTATTTTATTACACTGCACTGTTCTAGAATTCACGTAGCGTAGATAATAATTGCCGATAGATGATTTTCTGGTTAAATACCTTAAATATTCAATTTAGAGTTTAAAAAAAAGTTACCTAAACTATGTACAGATTTTCACGTGGTTGGGGGGATTTTGTCTGGATACCAAATAAATAATTAAGTACCACTGCACACTTCCTGTCGACTCGTCGGTGTTACGAAAGTGAATAAAACAAGAATGTGGTTGCTATTTTAATACTCCGAGCACTACTTAGCCAGTACATTCAACCGATTCAAGAGAGCAAAACCCTTTACGAATTTATGTAAGAGTGCCACAATCATTTAGTTTTAAATACATTTTAGTTTAGCATTATTTGCTAGTTTTGACTTTGACAATTTTATAATATTATAATGGCGGCATCACATATCGAGATGAAACAATCATGTCAAAACAATGACCCAGAATCTAACAGCAACAATCATAATCATGCAATCCTCCCACCAAAGGCAGCTCGGTGTTTAGGTAGGATTATTAACTGTGGAGGGTACTTTAATTTAATGCCTTATACTTGGAACAGTAAAATGAAAAAAGTCACCTTTAAAACAAGTGCATTCGTTAGATTTCACTATTTCCTTCAATTTGCTCTACTTCTTCTGTACAACTGCTACCTACTGTTCAAGACCTTTCAAATGCTCTCCAGCAAATCGGAGAAACTACCCAAACAAATTCGAACAACTTACTTAACGGTCGTTAATATTCTTCTGAATGTGCAGCATCTAGTGACCATTCGACAGTACGGGAGGCTTCATCACTTTATGAATGCTCTGGTGGATGTCACTACACGTTTTAACGGTAAAATTAGTTAATTGATTTAATTACTTAAAAAAGAATTTAAATTATAATAATTTTACAGTTTTGTTTCGTTTTAACAGAGGAATATGGGCCCGTTAAATCCGGCGGGGAAAAGAAAGCCATTTATTTCATGAAACTGGTGAGCTTCGCGAGTTTTCTTGGTGTGTCAAGTGCAGTGGGTGTCATTCTGGCCCCTAAATCCCCAACATTGCCAACTTCATTCTTCGAAGATCCAAAGAAGTTGCCTCTTGGGGTAAGATTGCTGATTGGGTGTGTTCACGTGTCCATCAATCTCTTTCAGTTTTATCCTGTGGCCTTCTACGGATCTGTACTGTTCGCCTACGTGCACACTGTTCAACCTGTAATCAGTCGCTTGAAGTAATAATAAAATTATAATTACATACATTTCGTAAACTTGCAATCAAGAATAAATCAGTAAAACAGTTTTTATACAAAATATTCTGATTGTCAGAATTTACCTTAATTTTGGGATCGCATTTTGTACAGGTACATCGAAAATCCCAAATCGAGTGACAGAAATCAGGCAAATCTGTATCCTTACTGCCTGCGCCAAAGATACATTGAACTTGCGATCCTCCAAAATAATTTCAATGATATGTTTGGCTTGTGGACGATCGGTATGGATGTGCTGTCCATTGTTGTGGTAGTGACGAATGTGTTTCAGGCGGTGGTTTTTAGCAGTCCAAGGGCACTCATTCTGGGACTCTCCACGTGCATCTGTTTTTTATTTCTTTACTGGAAATTCTCACAGATCCATTCAACGTCTACAAGTACCTTGGTTTCCTGGAATTTAATAAAATATCCAGTTTGGTTTGCAAAGTTTCATCGGTCATGCAGACCTCTGTCGGTTACCATCGGGTCATTTTACTTTGCTGACAAAGCTCTGCCTCTCACTATCCTCAGTATTATATTTGTGAATTCCGCTAATTTGATTGTGACCTTTAAAGTTGATTAAGGTTACATTACCACATATTTCAAAACTTTAGCCATTACTCTGAGTTTGATTCCGGGTATTCAGACCCTCTTTGGTTTTTAAGGGATTTTTTAGGCTTGTTTTAAAGTACCTATACAAGTTTTCAGCCCACTATTTCTTCTTTTCTTGGCTTTATCCATATCTACAACGAGTACTTCACTATTTTTGCGGATGGATTTACATAGTCATCAATTCATCAATTACCCCTTTCTTAAAACAACGATGCATTCTCCCCAATGCTACTGATCTGCCTATCACCTATTTGCAGATGGCAAATGGTATTTAATTATTGAAAACTTTACTACACAATTTTTAGGATGGAACTTACATACCTACCTAATATACATACTATACATATAATTACATACTAATATGGCATAGTGAAATTTTGTGTAAAAATGTGCAAAGTAGCACAATCTGAACGAACCTTAACCTTTTGAAGTTGCATAATAAAAAATAAACCATAATAATTGCAAAAAATTGGCTAAATTATAGAAACAGGTAGAAAACAGAAAAAGCACAGCATAATAAATAATAATGACCAAGAGAAAAAGCACGACAAAGCATAATTTTGATTACTAAGAAGCATAAGCTTACTCGCGTACTAATAAATAACACAACCCTAAATTATAAAAATATGAAGTTCTATGCGTGCAAAACACGATATTTACACAATAGGGTAGGTGTGCGTAATTGTGATAGACTTAATTGTGAATGATGTGATAATCTCTTACTAGAGAACTAGAGAATGGTTTTCAAACTGATCGATCACGCAATAAACACACAATCTTCTCAACGGCAGAGTGTATCAAAAATAAAACATGAAGATGATTCCATCGAGTTTTTCTAATTAAAATTATGAATTATCACAATTAAATCCTTATCACAATTACGCACACCTACCCTAATTATTTCCAAGCAATCTTGTGAACCAAAAAAATCTACTGAAAACCGAATCCAAAGCAAAAATTGCCAAACGCAAGTGCAGTGCAGGCAGTGGCAGTGACTGCCCATTGCCTGTGCCAAGCCAAGTGAGTGTTTTGAGAATGAATTAAGTTGCATTGGTGCTGGGGCGACGGGCGACGAACAAAGCCCGCCAAAGCACAGCCTGCCGCCTGCCGCATGGAAAATGAGAAAATCTTTTCTTTTTTCTTTCTTTTCAACTTCAACCAAGTTTATGGTTTTTTTTCTTAGCGCGCCCAGCCCGGTCCGGTCAGCCAGCTGAATCAGTGAATCAGTTCAGTTCAGTTTCAGTTTTCCAGTTTTATTTCTTTAACTTCGACTGGCAGCCTTTTGCCCCTACTGCCCCTCAAAATGTTCCGTGTACAAAATAATACCTCGTAAAACTCTAAAACTCTAAACTCAACAAGTGGCCGCAGCACTTGACAAGCACCTCGTCGTACTTACAAGTGAACAAGCTATAAGCGTATAGCGTAAGCTTATAGCGTATACAAGCTGGCTGTCAACGCAGCACGGTAAAAGTGCGTGTATGAACTTCTGTCATCTGTATTAATTTTTAGTTTGACTCGTCAGGTCAGTAGTGAAGTAAAGTTGAAAGTAAAACTACCATTCAACATTCAATTCGACGAACTAACTTGTCGTTAAATAGATAACTATTCTATACGACATTCAACTGAGCTTACTCATTATTGGGATTTTTGGATTGGTAATTATTGTGATTACTGATTGGCATTATTATTATTTCATTTCATTGTTGTATTGGCAGTTTGGCATTCAAGAAGGGAACACATCTATCCCCAGTCACCAGCTCAGCCCAGGTCACCGGTCACCGGTTTTCCAAGGTAAAAGTTATATATATGTTGTATTGTAAGTTTGAAAGTGTTCTGAATAAAATTAGCATAGGAATCTGACCTGACCTGAATTGGGAATTAAATTAATTAGAAACAGTGAGGCTTTATTCGTGAATATAGAATATGTCATATGTGTATTCATTTGAATGCTATCGTAAACTCAGTGTTTTCATTCTTTAATTATTGTTAATCAATTATTGGTTTTTCAGTTTTTGGTTTCACTTTGTTTGTCATATTGTCTGTTATCGACGATGGGCAGACAGTTGACGGTGCGGTGCGGTGTCGACAGTCGAAGGTTGCAATATTGATATTGACAACAAGATAAAGTAATGTTGAATGTAGTGTCTGTCTAGTGTCTATCTAACCAAAAGTTAAAAGTTAACCGTCAACCTCTGTCTGTCACTGTCAACCGTCAGCCGTAGTTGGTAATGTTGAATGTATTGGCAGTGTTGACAGTTATTAATAAGACAGGGACACAACACCTAAAATTAAGCCATATTCATAAAAAACAGAAGTTTTATAACTCAGCTCGTGTTGAAAAGGCAGACCCTGTTTTATTTAGGGGCCTGTTCGCAATTAGAAGCTTCCCGTACCCTACAATTTTGAATTTATTGTTTTTGTTTTTCTGTTTTATTCGAAAAAAAATAAATATTTTTAATTTATTTTGCTTACGGGTGTGCCAGACATTGTACATTAATGTAAGTCGTTTTCGGAAAGTTTACATTTATCAGTCAGATGTTGGATGTAATTTGTAAAATATTGTTTTTATGAGCAGCATAGTTTGTAGTTCGCGTACTTAATGGCAGTACTAAATTGGATTGATATTATTTAATAGAACACATATCGGTACAATTGTATGTTCTAATTCTAAATGTTAATCGTGAATGTCATTTTGTATTGTTTGATTTCTAGGTACTAAACGAAAGCAGGGCTGGAAACTGGCTTGCCCATCGTTTTGAACTAGTAACAATGTTGGGCACGAAGAAGAAGGAAAGAGTTGTTCGAATCAAGAACGAGCTTCTTGCAAATGTAAGATTAAAAATCGTAAAATTATATTTACTAATACAAAGTTAGTAAGATAAGATTATAAGTACAGTAAATTAGTGATTATGTGTGGAAAATATTGTATTTATTGCAGTTTGAGAAGAATGAGCCACTAATTCGAAGAGAAGTGGATTGCACGATATGTTTTTCGATTCTGGTTGATCCAGTTACCTTTCCGTGCAAGCACAGCATTTGTCTTCACTGCTTCGATAAGTTTATTCGAGAAACCTCCTTAAATTGCCCTCTTTGCCGGATGCGCCTATCTGTGTGGAGTCGCAAAGCTCTTAAGGAGAAAAACACGGTCAATATGAAGTTCAAAGAAAAGTTGGAAGCTCAGGTAAAGTAGACGCTCACTAAGAAAAATGAAACATTTAACATATATTTAATTTTTTAAGTGACATAGGGTATAGCATAGGTACATATATAAATTGATTTGATAATACAGTCATACCTTTGTATTTTTTATTTAGTTCCCCCATGATACTGCAAATCGAAGACGTGAGCTTGAGTCCATGAACAGCATGTCTACGTCTTCCAGTCAGTCAATGTTTGAAGATATTTTGGGTTCTGCCAGTGGCTACGAAAGTAATGATGACGATCACTTTGTGCGGAATATAACATTTGCTGAGCCAGGTGAAACTGCTAGGGATTATGCTCATATTTACGGGGGACAACAGAAGGAGCTGGACCGAGAGCGTTTTGCTGAGGAGGAAGCTTCTCAAGCCTTCATTTCCCAACTTGTGGTAATTCATTTCAGAACTGTTCACAAAACGCTAAAAAATTATACTTACCTACTAGTTAAAAAAACACTTCGCACTTCGTATTCTATCAACAGCGTTATAAACAACAAATATTTCAATTTATAAAATTACAGAAAGATGATCCAGTAATGCAATCTCAAATGAGCCAGATTGAGGAAGATCACAAGCTTGCCAAAGAACTGTATGAATCTGAAATGAGCGCATCGCAGTCACAAGTGCCCGTTTTGCGTTCTCAAGTTTCGCGAGAACGGGCGTCCCTAGCAAAACTGACTACTCCCAAAAGTAGAAAAAGTCTGTCAGCGATTAAAAGTAACAGCAGCAAGACATCTGTGGCTGCTCGAGCGCTCTCAAAATCTACCCAGCGTCGTCCGTCTGCGCCTGCTAAACGAAAATCACCAGGCATCTCCGGTTTCTCAGTCAACTGTAGTACTCCACAAGGTAGTGGAGGAAATGCAAAGCAAACTAAAATTGCCAACTACTTTTCTAAATCTCCGAAGATCATTTCGACGAATCAGTCAGCACAGTTACCAGCTTCGCCGGCAGCAAGCACATCTCAAGGTCATAACTTCTTAAGTTCCATAAAAAGTCCCTCGACTAACGTTCGCTCATCAACCATTGTAAAGTCTCCTAGCTCAATATTCGCTCACCTTTCAATTTCTAACCAAGCCAGCACCTTACCTGAAATCGAAGTTTTATCTGATGACTTCAAAGAGTTGGATTATAAATCGGAGAATCTCGAGAATATAGTGGAGGGCTCTAGTAATTACATTGGGACGAGAGCTGGTTTTTTCATGGACACGGACGTGGATACAAACGACAATCTAGTCACCATCCCTGACGATAACCGGGAAGAAAAGGTGTCAGATTCGGATTTGCTTGCCCTGTTGCTTCCTTCGTCTGAATTGTCACCACTCAAAAGTGAAAGGGGAACGACAGAAGACAGTCAAATTTCTTTAAATATGGGAAGCATTTCATCCAAATACAAGGAAGAGGAAGCGTTACTTCAAGAGTTTCGACAACGAATTTACCAAGAGGAACAAGATCGAAGATTAGCTCGGAAGCTCCAAGACGTGTATAACTCAGGAAGTGAGCCTCGTGGAGTGTTCAGCACAACGGATGCGGATAAATACTCGCTCCGTAAATTCAGTCGGCCCAAAGCAGCCGCACGACAGTCATAGCCAGGCTGTGTATCACTGAGTCAGTCTTCCTAACTTCCTTTCCTATCCCAATGGATATTTTTCTGCCGCACTAATGGTACAGTCTGTAGTACTTAGCTGCATAGGTACACTAGTTGGCTTTTTTTTGACTCTTTGTATTCATTTTAATAGTAGTATTAATTTAAATGAATATTTTTATCGACATTAGAGGTCATGTGGCCGTGTGTTCATTATATGAAAGGACTACTTACAAACGCAGTTGAATAAGCACATGAATTCTTATTTCAAATTTAGTCAGTGCTTCTTATCAATAGATCTTAATAGGATTTCGATTTCGCTACTACTGTATAATTGTTAATTAATTTTGTTTATACTCGTTAGACTCTAAGAATGTACGTACTGAAATTGCATGTAAGCAGGCTGCTAAACTGCTAACCATTTATTAGTTCACCTTGTTTTACTCACAATGAGTTCATCTGAATAGCGTCCATTTAGTTGCGTACTATTCAATCAAACGGTTACCATTTTACCAAATCAGAATGGATTTTTTCCACTTAGTTTCATACTTACTTAATTTTATTGAATTTGACCTCAATGAAATTTGATGTTTTAACATTTGCAAAGCAATGTTCTTTCCCTATGTTGTTCATTAACTAATTAATAGTATCATTTGTACCAATATTGCTCAGCGGGTCTGTTCATATGCCCGTCACATGTACTAGTTTTCATTTTCCTAATTGTCTTGTTTACTACTATTAATGTGGGGTGTGTATGTAGTATATATTTGAACGATAGGATGTTTTTACCTCTTAACATATTTTTTTAACGCCATACTTAATAAACTGGTCATAATTTTTACTATTTGTTGTATTTGTATTTAGGAAATAAGCAATACACAAGGCTGTTGAAAATTCGATGGATGTATTAATAAATTTATACCAGTAATACCTAACAATTTTTTCACTGTTCATATTTTAAACAGACCTTTTATTTCTCAGTAATGTTTATCGCCGTATATTTATTCACATTTACCCATATGTTATGTACATCTGTATCTGTTCTAATCCATAAAATTTTGACTAACTACTACGTAGCAGCGTCATTTTTGTCTAGGATTAAAACTTGTTCCAGCTCTCCCAGAGACTCGTATAACACTTTCACATAATACACTGTAATCACGTGGAATCCCAAATCTGCAAGTGCTGCAACTTTTGTATAAAATCCAACGGTCATCGATGCAATGGAAAGAAAAATTGCGAAGATGATGAGGAAGACCTTTACTGCCATCCATGCTTTCGCCAGTCCAGCCTTTTTCTGTTAGAAAGTGAACTCACTATTAGTTAGTATTTAGCAAAATGATTAGATAGTTTCATTGAGTAATTATGTAAGTACCTTGCTAACAGCTATTAATAGTAAGGCCGCGAATGCGAGCCGGATTGTGACCATTACAAAGACGAGCGTTAGAATCCAAAATGTGACGCAAGCTACAATGAGTAATGAGACAAATACAGATTACAATTCATTCGAAGTAAAAAATTATTATTGTTACGATTTCTAGTTTAATCAATAGACGCTTTTTGGATTTGGAGTACTGTGCACAGTTCAACCTTGAATTTTGCTATTTGTTAAGTCCGGAGATTCTTTCGGTTTTGGATGATACGTAAACGAGGCGGGCTGGTCCATGGATTTCCAACTGAGGACACATAATGCAGCGATTGTGACAGAGGCAACCTATAGACAGAGGTACTTATCAAGTAAAAATATCAGATTTTATAATTATTTATGTATTTTTTGTTGCTCACAGTCAGCAGCTCTAAAGTTTTAGCTTACCACTTCTATGAATACCACCAAAGTGGAAGAAGTTTTCAGGGATAAATAACACAGTCCCATTTTTTGTCACAAATAATGTCTTGGACTTCAGACCAGTCAATGTATTTAACTAGCTTGGTGTGGAATTAAAATGTTGCTGTTTTAACAGATTTGGAATCACTTTCGAATAAAAATTAAAAAACTACTTTAATTTTTATTTTTGCAGTAGTCTGGAGGTAAAAAATGCCATGCCACAGTGACAGTCACAGAGTTTTACTTCTGTTTCAAAGAAGACCAGCACAAGCATTCTTCCGTCCCTGGAAGCTACAGTTCCCTTGTTCAGTATTCAGTTCTCGAGTAGATTTCAAGAGCAGTGTATATGTATGTATGTATCCTGCTAAGGGGGAAATGGAGTTGGCATGTAAATGCATTTAAGAAATGTAAGTTAATTTTACAATAATTAAATTATTCTTACAATTTACACTGCTCAGTGGTGGTGGTAGCATATGCATAAATGAATAAGGAGGTACCTTCCAGCTCACTAGTTAGAATTTTGGATAGTTAGCAAGTAGCTTGAGTTATTCGTTATTTTTTTGTAATAATTATATATTTGTATGCATGAAAGATGAAAGCTTAGTGTGCTAATGCAGTGATAGTGATTATAGTATATGTTACAGGTTTAGTTTACTGAGCACGTGCATCTTCAACTTGAACAGTATTAGTTTACTAATACTAGTTAATCGTTAATTAAGTATGTACGAAACCTCCCGGCTTCCTCCGTCATCACTAACTTCTTTCTGGAATGCCTAATTGTAAGGTTACAAGTACTTTTGAATGCAAGGAGTGAAGTCGGAGTCGGAATCAGTCAGCCATTTCGTTGGATTTCCACGAATGTAACCACCACAGCAACAAAACAATTTTTTAGTATCTTAAATGAAGCATAGCATTCAATTAGCATTAGACATGTAGAACGTAGATTCTGAATCATCATCTTCGGCAAGCTTACTAGACTTGCTAGTAGTAATAAATTAGTAATTATATAAACGTAGCTATAATTTTTATTTATGAATAGTATAATAAATCTTATGGTATAGCGAGTATAGCCTTAGTTAAAGTAAAGCCTATAGCTGTTTCTGTTTGGTTGTTTAGCCTCTTTGTTTTGACGCCTTATCGAAATTTCAAAGCTAATACCTTGCACAGATATACCTACCTATAAACTTTTGAAATTAAAAAATTATGTCGTTGACTTCACGTAAATCACGTACTGAACTGAAAGGTCTGTAGATTTGCTATTCTGAGTTTGTCGCTTTAAATTTAAAAAATGCTTGCCACAATAACTATATTAGTAGCGTACTGTCAACAGTTAAACTGAGTATTAATGACCCAGTTATTCTAGGTCTTTGTTCTTTTGTGTACTATTAAAAGCCAAAGTTTTGTTTTTGTTATTTAGCTTGTCTGAGCATCTACAAGTCCTTTTAAAGGCTTTGCTTATCCGTCATTCATAATCTGCTATTGTTGATTTTTGGCATGATCTGGCGTTCCATTCGGCATTCCAACATTACATACACTGTGTTCATTTGTCTCATTTTCTAAAAAATCCACCGTCTGTCAATGCTGTGTTAACAATTAACGTTTATTCGTTTATTAGGGAAAATACTAAACGTCCTAGAGAGATAGAGAGATCAAGCTTTATCGAATCACTGGTACAAACAAAACAAAAACAGCGCGCAGCGCTGCGTAGGTAGCAGTAGTGCAGTGGTAGGAAACCTCAATGACCATTGACCAGTGCCAGTGAAATAGCATGCACAATTTTTTAAGATTACAAAAAGCGATAATTTGTCTATTATTTTCGTTTTTTTAAATTGCATTTTTTAAATTCGTACTTTTTCCACTTAGATTGCTGCAGTTGGGCCGTTGGGCGGTAATACTGAATACAGAATACACCTGTGCTGTGGTGCATCCACAAAGAAAAGCACCTATGTACCAAGTAAACAATAATGAGATGTGGCAGTACAGGTACAGCTATAGGCTTCTGCCTTGCTTTATACCTGACTAAAATCTATAAAAAATAATAATGAAGAGGAAAAGGAGGCCGGAACAGCCTTCGTGTAGGTAGTAAGGCTCGTCATTTCTATAATATAATGTAATGTCATCATCCATAGCATTAGGTACGTAAAGAACATGGGTGTAGAAGTGTAGATAGATGATGGATGCTGCGTTGCAGGTATATTCGTTGTAGCTTTCATTGCAGACTTAAAAGTTTGAGTTTAATGTAAAATACCTATGATAATAATTACATTGATGAACTCTGTATCTGTACTCCACTGTCTGTGAAGTAATTATAGGAAGAAGCTGTATCCTCATCCGGGGTTGGTCTTTTGGGCATCATCCATAAATGACGCGGTCATTTCATTACCAACAAATAATAAAACAGCACTATACCTATCAACTATCACTACCGTTCAAGTTTACTGCAGTACAGCACTGTGTATCCGTATAATGATGAAAAGGAAAGCCTTCAGTCTGTAAGTAATTTAAATTCTTCCTTGTTTTGGAATTATTGACACTGCTGTAGGCTGCATCTATACAGTATTTTTATGCTACCAACGAATACTAGACAGAGTTTTATTTCAATTATAATTTATAAGTGAGTAAATGCGTTTATACTGTATACTCCCACTTCCCACCCTTCCCCATTAAATTGTTAATAAATTGACTGCCATCCAATATTTTTATGAAGCAGTCATGTGCAGGCACTTATCCGTCCGTCCATCCGTCCGTGTTCCTTATTGCAATTTAATTAGCAATGATTAAACTATTATAGGCATTTTATTACTATTTTTTGTAGTATTTGTTTTTTGGTAGTGTTCCTCACGAGCACGACAATTCAAAAGATTTATGAGTTTTCAACTTGAAGAAGGCAATAAGGCATTAATAGTAGTTTGTAAATAGAAACGGCAAACAGTACTGTGACTGTAAACAACGATAAACGACTGCTTTATTACTGGGTTGGCTATTGTAATTTTTTTTAATGTGATTGATTTCGATTTCTATTTAGAATGAAGCAAGGCAAGTCAGTACATATAGATGTTTTTGCCGCACGTTTAGAAAAACTGAAAAACGTTCTAAAACGAATTCGAATCTACCTAATCGATAATTTGGCATAATGTTCTGTTTTGTTTGCAACCTTTTTTGTTTTGTTGGGAAGTTGGATAAGGGAATTAAGTATGTTTTGGATGATTTTAACCTTTTCGAAAGTGTAAAATATCTTACACAGTTTTGAATGCTTTTGAAAGTGGTAATTTCTTGTTTTGACCATTTTAAAAACTGTAATTTCTAGATTTTTGACCTTTTGAATGTGTTGCTTACTAGTTTTGGCCGTTTTGAAAAAGTGTTATTTACTAGTTTTGACCGTTTTGAAAAAGTGTTATTTACAAGTTTTGACCGTTTTGAAAATGTGTTGTTTACTAGTTTTGACCCTTTTGGAAAAGTATTAATTACTGCTTTGGACGGTTTTGAAAAAGTTAGTTTATAGAATTAAGTAATTTTGTAACGCAATGGTTTCATGGTTCCCCAGTTCCTAATAGGTTAAGCTAAATTTTCATTAACATTTCGCACATTTTGAAAACTAAATTGTTCCCAGCATTCCTGATTCTGGCTGTATGAAAAGCGCTGAGGGCTAAAGGCTGTAATTTATTTTTTATTTGCGGCTGGTACTATACGGGTGGAACACCTTATTTTAATTTCTGCCATGTATTACCTATGTAATTATTTCTCTGTCCACTTTGAACTTGGTGTGTATTCTTCGTATGTAGGTATGCAGGTATTATAAATTGTAATTTTGTTGTATAACGTATAACCGTGTACACAATCTTTCCGTTCAAGTTCAATGATATTTATAAAGTCAAGCACTTGAGCTTCAGTTCCTTTTTAGAGCCATATTATTATGTAGGTAGTTACTAGGTAGTAGTAGGTTTACCTTGGCCTCTATTTGCTATGCACATTATTCTGTAATGTTGGGAAATACATACATACAGTACTTATATAGATTCAGTATGCTTAATACAGAGGTACTTTAGATTTATTATGTTTTCCTGCATTTAGGTAGCAAAGAGGAAAGCAGCGGTCGTGAGGATTATATTTGAGTTGCATTATTATTATCGTTATTATTATTATTAGCTAATAGCTTCCTCAAGTCTCAAGTACGCCATAAAAGCATTATAAACAGAGTGGTAAATTGGTAAATGAGAAAGTTAAAGTATCATCGCATAAAAATTGAACCCACGATCGTAGATCAGGTCTCACGTTAAGTGTGCAAATAGTTAGTCAATGTCAATTAACACCTCAAGTCCATAAGGGTACAAAATATTTTTGTACTTTAGTGACTGGCCTTGTCTTATTAGTGCAGTTATGTGAAGTTGAATGTCAAATTAGTTTTTATCACATTCTCACTAGTCACTATTTTTTTTTGAATAGTCAGTCTTGATTGTACAAATCGTAATTATTGTAATTCGTTCCATGTCCATTAGCTCTATTTCGATTTACCCTTACTGCCATTAGTAGTACGCAGTATATGCAATGCTATTAAATGGGATGGGTTGAACCAAACTGAATTAAGTGAAGAAGCATGTCACAAATGCAAAAAGAGTCGATTGTGTACCAATCTACGTGAGAATGCATAGTATGTTACTATTGTTGTTTAGTTTTGCACGTATTTTTTGTTTTGTTTTAGCAATTTCAAGCTAAATACGAATCTCCTCTCCATAATCATTACATGAAAAATAGTTTTTTTTTAAATGAAGACCGGTAACAATTATTAACAATTTCAATGTGAAGGTATTTCAAAATCGTTCTAGTCTTGCTGATCATGTTTTGTACTATTGACTATTTTGTAAGGCAAAAATTACATTTACACCTTATTGTAATGGTAGAATATAATATCTAGTTTTACGTCCTTTTGAAAGTGTTAATTTCTTGTTTTGACATCTTTTTGAAAGTGTTTGTATCTGGTTTTGACATTTTTGAAATGTTAATTTCTTGTTTTGACCTTTTTGAAAGTGTTAATTTCTTGTTTTGACCTTTTTGAAAGTGTTAATTTCTTGTTTTACATCTTTTTGAAAATGTTAATTTCTTGGTTTACATATTTTTGAAAGTGCTAATTTCTTGTTTTGACCTTTTTGAAAGGTTAATTTATGATTTTACATCTTTTTGAAAGTGTTAGTTTTTTGTTTTACATCTTTTTGAGTGTTAATTTCTTGTTTTTCATCTTTTTGAAAAAACAATTTCTTGTTCTGACCTTTTTGAAAGTGTTAATTTCTTGTTTTACACCTTTTTGAAAGTCTTAGTTACTGGTTTTGATTGCCTTTGAAAGTATTATTTCTAGTTTTAACCTTTTTGAAAAAGTTAATTACTAGAAAAAGCACTTTAGTAAAGCATTCTTTCCATACATGGTTTCTCAGTTTCAAATAGGTTAAAAGCTTTTTTTATTTTTGTAGCTACTGCTGTAGATGATGGATATTTTCTAGCATTATTTTCTGGAAAAAAAGAAAGCTAGAATTTAGCTTGATTTAGAAGTTTACATTTTTATTATTATTATGCATTTCATTTGTATACAGATTAAGAGGCAGGTTGACTCTCTGACTGACAGTGAGTGAAAAGTGTAAATAGTAAATAAGAATACAATGTAGCATTGTCATCATTGCCATCAACACCAAACCGAAACCAAATCGCAACAGAACAGACAGACAGCAAAAAGAGGTGATGAGATCCAGAAACGCCCTTTATTCCTTCGATTGTCAATTGTACTCGCTATTTTTTTCACACAATTACATTTAAGACCGGAATGATAGCCGAACTGCTAAATACATAAGTTGCTATCGGGATACTAGACTTGTTTTTTGCTTAGCTAAACTGACAGACTGGAAGAATCTTATTTGCATAAAAAACAACATTATAATGCATCGCTAGTGCAAATTAAGGTTAAACTAAAAGCATCAATGCTGTAACAGTAGTACCTACTATCGTATGACACTAGGCAGTTAAAGGTTTGCACATCTCCAGCTCTAATTACCTGCTTTGTCATTATCGTTATTCTAACATGGAATTATTTTTTGTATGTCCTGAATTTATCGATACACATTTAACATGTACATACATCAGAAAGAGTCCATAGTTCATAGCATTATAGAAAGCTACTACCTATTTTAGCATATTATCTAGGCACTTAAGAATTTATGGACTTATGGTGTGTATTTTGTATCGTTATTATAGTACAGACTGAACAGATTTGTTTGGGACATTAGGAAAGGACAGAAGTGAACTCCGTGAGCCATTACAGTTTTTTTTAGAATAATTGATGATTAGCTGTACCATTATATAACAGAGGAGCGAAGATTCATCTAAAAAAAAATTGTCGAAAAGAGACAATAAATAATTTCGTAGAGATACGCCCAGAGCATTTACATACATAGCAAGGTGCAGTACACAAACATATGTAGAAATGTGTGCATATCGCTACTGTAACTGCAAAATGGCATGTCTAGTTTGCGCTTAAGTTCACTTCCATCGTACGTACATGCAAAAGGTCCAAAGTCCATCCAAGTTGTTGATTTTCGTACCTTAGTACCTATCTATATTGAAAAAGTGTAAATACTAGATTTAATATTTCGAAAAAGTGTAAATACTAGTTTTACTATTTTGAAAAAGTGTAAATACTAGTTTTACTATTTTAAAAAAGTGCAAATACTAGTTTTACTCTGTTAAAAAAGTGCGAAACTTCTATTACTTTTGCACTTTTTCGAAATAGCCATACTACCGATTGGCCATACCAATCGGCTGTTTTTTTTTTCGTTTTTCCATGTAAGATAAGATTGGAGTTTATTCATTTCTAACTTAAGCTGATAAACTGAACTTAAGACATTTCGCAGTCGCAATAGCGAAATGTATGTACCACTAGATAGTTACCTACCTACCTTGATATCTAGTTAACTAGCAGTTGGACTTTAAACATTTATTACATTACGCTTAATGCATTTCTGGTATAGGTACCTCCAGCTCGTTTTCACTAGTAGTTTTTTGACTTTGTTTTTGTTGTGATACAACTATGTACCTACCTACATACAAACAGACAGGAACGCTAAAGTTGCGTTTACTTCATTGATGCTGTTAACAGCACAGCAGAACAACTTCCCATAGCCACGTTCATTTCAAAGGTACCTACCTATACATACCTTCTTATGGTTAGTTATTTTAATTTTAATGTTAAGCTCTTGTGTTTGGATTAAAATTGGATACATTATATGGATAAAGGTACTACTACCGACAAACAGGTATATTTAGTATTTACCTAGGTAGAATGGCTCATCCTCCACTTCCACTATCATTGTAAGTATCTGTATATGCAAGTACTAATGATCTTATAGGTACTTCCACCATTGGATTTGAGTACAGAATAAATGAGTGATGAGCCTGTATTATTTACTACCAAATGTATGGGGAAGGCACTATACACATTTTGCACACAGACACACGATTTTGCAGTGCGTGAGAAAACAAAAAATAAATCTCGGCGTGGCATTGACAACACAACACACACGTTGTTTGTTGTTATACTATCTGCCTGTACATATACATACACCTGTGATGATGAATCTCTCCACATCTGAACATCTAAATGTACCCACACCAGCTTTTTATTAGCTTTTTGATTCTATTTAATGATTACATAGGATGGGCAAAAGGCAAAAAGACAAACCTTGTGTCTATACGCCTAAGGTACTTGTATCTCTATTGCCAGGTAAGCATAGTGCCCCTGGCCTGGCCAGAGTCATTAAGCTTCCTTTTTGCTTTACTTTGCTTTAACCTCCAGACGTTCCAGTGGCACTTTGAGACTTTTGCCAAACCACAACAGCAGAATCACAGGTAAATTGTAGGTGCTGACAATCAGTACACAGACTGCAGACAGAATCCTCAGTTCAATTTACGAGGTGGTGTACTGACTGCTGTCTCAGTGTCTCTGGTGAATTCTTAATTTATTGAAATTGTGATATTTTAAATTTTCAGAGTTTTAAAATGAGTGGTAAAGCCATCATGTTGAAGGGCTCCGCATTGATTCTGTACTCATTTTTAGTATTGTTGCAATGTGAATTACAAAGTGTTTTGTGTGACTCGAATTTCGTCAAAGTTAAGAGTGGTCGTTCTTTTACTAATAATTGTCAAGATTTTAATGTGCAGATCTTAACGAATAAAGTTGGTTCCAGCTCCAGCTCCGGCTCCCGCAGTAGTAGTGCTGGGAATAGTAAGCAGAAGCTGTACTATGAGCAGAATGGACAGTTGCTCTCTCAGGCAGTTGGGACCGACGGCGAATTTTCGGTTTTAATGTATGGCCCTGAACCTATCCAGTGGATGTATGAAGGACCTGGCGTAAGTTGATAGAATTATTTGCGTTATAAACAATATTTAGTTTATTTTAATGGGTATTTAAATAAACAATAAACTTGAATTTTGCAATCTTTTTTTAGGAAGCTTTTTCCCACTCTGCCACCACGGAGCGTAGCAAGTCTGGTTGTTACGTGATCAAACTAGCTCGGTCACCAAACAGTGAATTGAAAGCTGAGAACACTGGCAGATACGTTGTGAAATCAAAGGCAAATCCTGCAAGGAAAGAATCTTTTTATTTATATGTGCCAAGTAGGTTTTTCGCGTTTTTGTTTTTATAAATGCTAAATCAAATTGCTGTGATAATTCAATTTTAACCTATTCGCAACTGGCAAACCATGGAAAGCATGCTTAACAAAAGTCTTTAATTCTACAAATTAACTTTTTCAA
>JAQFZC010003471.1:0-18683 GCA_034695205.1 Dicyrtoma fusca
GGGGGGGTTGTAGGTCCTACATTTGTAAATTCTTCAATTGTACTATCATCAAATTTTAACATCACTTTATTAAATATGAACATAGGCCCGTTATTTGCTATTGTGAATAATTCAGTTCTAGCATATTATCTTGTTTTGTCGACTTTTACTAAATAAACCTCTATGATAAACAAACTTTTTTCTAGTAAAAAGTAGTTGTCCACATTTTCAATCCGAATTGTTATTGGTACGGGACTGTTTAAATGAGAACTTTCCTGAGGTAAATAGTCAGCAAATCTGCAAAATGTAATTGAATCCGCTGTAGTTATTGGTTGCTCAAGGTCGAGATATTTTTCTTCTACTTTTTGAGCGTTCATTTATATGCTAAAATAAAATAAGACAAAAATATTTAAATGTTTACTTTTGAGTCGGGTTGGTTACAACCCCCCGAGGTCTTATGGAGCGAAGCTCCGGTTCGCGTAATATTCATTTAAATTTTTAATTCTTGTTTTCCAATCACTTTTAGTAGTCAAGTTTTCAACGGCGGACCGCAGGTCCTTAAGGAGCGAAGCTCCGGGTCAGGTCGGGTTTTTACCCCTCGAGGCTTAATTATTATTTTTTCGTGACAACCTACCTATGTAGCTAATTTTAATCTCTGTATGTATTATTGTTTCGTGACAAACTACATATGTATCTAATTAATTAAATTTCTGTAGTTATTTTCATCAATTATTATTGACAGCTAACTGAATAGTTAGTTTACTGACAACTAACAGTTTTGTCTTTTAAATGCTATTTTATGGACAGCTAAATGTAATTTTATGGACAGCTAACTAAATAGTTTATTTACTGACAACTACAAAAAAAACGACTCGTTTTTTTGAATGCTATTGCTAAGGAATTACTTACGTACTGTATTTATGTATTTTGGCTACGTAATTACCTAAGTACTGCATTTTATGCTGTTGTTTTTCGTAATAAGTTATTTATTAAGTACCTAAGTACTGTTTATTATTAAGAGTTCCACAAAGTCAGCCACAAAAACAGAATCAAGAAATTACAGTGCTGAAAATCGATTCTAAATAACGATTAAAAACACTGTTAAATTGAATTTATACTAATTTACTGAAAACGTGGTACTCATGGTATAAAGATCTGATGAAGATTAAAAGCAAACCCGAAACCGGTCATCTTTCTACCGATAAAAATAACTCAAACTAAGGACTTAATTTTACTCGGGCACGAAATTTTATTCTGGCTTGCATCACTGAACTGAATCTTTTACATCGTTCCACTAAAAGAAAAAATTGTTTTTGTTGGTGGCTCGGCACTTCACTACTTGGTAGTTTTCTTAAAGTACTGTTTTTCGAACCTACCTAAAAAATGTTCTAAAACTAATTTTAATATTCACACTGTAAAGCACAAGTATTTACAACTGATTTTTAATAAACTCATTGTGATTTTTTGTTTTCTGATTTAGGTGTAGTCTGAAGAAGAATAAATTAAAATCGAAACCGGTCATCGGAGTACCGAAACTCAACACACAGACTACTTTATACTGCATTACTCTTTTTATCTATAGCATCACAGTCAAAGGTTACGAGTAGTGGTTCAACAGTCACTGCCTAGCAGTTTTTATTCAAATAGAATTTCCCTGTTGTACGAGCATCTTTACCGATCCTATTCATGAAGACCAAGAAGATTGAAACAGCTACGGTCAACAGTAATATGCAGTCCTTAAAACAAATCAACAAAACTTTACATCAACCATTGTCCTTTCTTCGGGCGGGTAACAAACCACCCCCTTCAAAACAGCCAAGATTAGACGAAAAGTAACAGTCAACATCAACTTCAAATATATCTGTGGATAATATTATCACGGATTTCTCACAAGACTCTCAGGCACCTTTTACGGAAGCCGACATGGCAGAGACAACGCTACAAACCATAGACCCAAATAAAAAACTAGCTGTATGGGACTACATTATTTCTGCTGATACTGATATACTAGTTAAGAAGTACCTTCAACTGATTTCAAAGTATGAAATAGTTCCAACAATAATAAGTCACAAGTTTGAAGAATATTTGAACTGCACAAAAGCAGAGCTGATGTTTGAACTTTACCTCATAAGGAACTGTAATTTCATTACCTGTTGTGGTTAGTATTATATCTGTTTCATTTCTATTATTATTAGACAATTAATTTCTTCAAAATATTATTTATTGTATTTTGAAGCTCATTTATTTATAATTAAGAAAATATTGCGAAAGAACGGAATATATCTTCATATAACCTATAGTAGAAAAATCTAATTTAAATTTGTCTAAAATTTCAATTGCTAGTTCAACATCTGATTTATCCATATTTGTTTGCCCAGCTTGTTTAAGTTTGAGTTTGAGTTAACTTTATTATCGTCTCAAGTTATTCAATATTTAAAATACTGCCTTCCAATAACGGAGACATACTGCACTCATGCAGTTTAACACTACAAGAATGCATACTATACTACACACACATACCAACTCGACATTGCAAGTAATCCCATCATCACTACATCGATATTATAATTACAGAAACGGGAATATTACACATTACATTAAGGAGGCTTATACACATAATACTGCACTAACATTCTATTAGAAGCAAAATTGTTACAAAGGTTGGACTTAAATATTCCCACATGACATATATCCAAATTATCAGTCAACTTATTTGCACAGCATTTCAAATCATCAGGCAAGCCATTCCAGCAATCAACGATTCGATAAAGTTGAGATTTTCTAAACAACTCTTTCTGGAAGTTTGGGCAATCCAATAAGCATTTTTGGGACGCTCGAATGGCCCTCGTAGGTTTCTTTAGTAGTAATAAATTATTCAAATAATCTACTGCCGATCCATACTTAATAATTTTTAACGTAAATACCATCATATAATATTTGATTCTCTCAGAAATAGACAGAATATTACACATCTAAAGAAGTTCAGCCTCAATATAGCTGTCCTGACTTAACTTAGTAAACGATACAATAACTCTGTTGATTCTGTTCTGAAGTTTCTGCAACTCAGTTACAGATTGTGATCCCCAAATTAATGGACAATAATCGATAATCGACAAAACATAAGAATTCAACGTGACAACAAAGGTTCTGAAATCAAGATACCTTTTAACGTTCGAAATTATACTTAAGGCGTAATGTACCCTTATTTTGACATAACTAAAATGGTTAATAAATGTTAAATTCGAATCTAAAATAATTCCTAAATATTTAAATGTATAAACTTTTTCAATATCAATACCATTACATTTGAGTGAAATATCATCAGACAGCAGAAGTTTGGTATCACCAGATTTATGTATAATCATATACTTGGTTTTTGACACATTGATATTAAGAGAGTTCAAAGTAAACCAGGCATTTACAGAGTTCAGACAATTGCATAGAATCAAACATACTTTGTAGGCAGTTATTATGTATATAAAGCACAAGATCATCAGCATATAACATAAATTGAATGCCATTATTAATAGACTGTTTAATCTTATCGATATACATAATAATCAAAAGAGGTCTAAGAACGGAATCCTGAGGCACTCCAATCTTAAGCTCATAAGACTCAGAAATGAAGATACCATTTTTGATTTTAAAGCATCTATTATTCAAGTAATAAGTCAGAAGACGTAATAAATGACCATCAATATTAAAATCATCACGTAGCTTAGTCAGTAATTTAATATGATTAACAGAATCCAAAGCTTTCTGTAAATCAATAAAAACGGCTAAAACTCTCACATTTTTTATCCAGATATAAAAACACGTCCTGAATAAATTTTAAAGTGGCAGTAAGACAAGACCGCTCTTTTCTGAAACCGTGCTGCTCATCACAGAGCACAACACTATCCATTTTTCTTTTATGAATCATATGTTCAAATATTTTACCAAGTATTCGTAGACAAGATATAGACCTGTACGATAAAGGATCATGTCCAGAGCCCCTTCCTTTATAAAGTGGAGTAACTAAAGCACATTTTAACTGAGCAGGATACTTACGTAGAGTTAATAGTTGAGTAAACATCAATGCTAGTGGCAAAGCTAACACATCAATACAATTATTGAGTGTAGTATAGGACAGATCATTACAATTAGAATTGTTCCTACGTTTCAGTTTACTAAATGCTAACTTAACATCCTGCTCAACAAAAGGCATTGGAGAGCCAAGTACTTACCTCGGGTCGTCGGTCTATCTTTGCCTTTAATTGAACCTACCATGGGAAAAAATTATATTGGGCCTTTATAACCTGGAAAAATTATTAACGGTAGACTGTGGAAAATAAAAAAAATTCAACTTCGATATTAAAAATTTTCTATTTATTTTAATGCATTAGCCCTGTGACTCTCAGAAATGCTACCTCGATACTAGAGTCGTTTTCTACTTGACTATTACCTAACAATGCGCATTGATCTTACGCGTTGTCCGTTGGATTCGCATCTTCGGCTTCTGGCACCGTCACCATCTTGATATAGGCTACTGACACGCTGCACTTCAATTTTCTAATGTTCTCTTATGACGCGCACGGTAAATGTTATATGTACATAGTTGTATCAAAATTTTTCAGTTTTCCAGTTTTTTTCTTCACCTTATCACTTTAGTTTTTTTTCGGTTTTAGTGTGTAATTTTCACTTTTAATGTTTTTATTCCTCTAATTAAAGTTTATTTCACTTACTTTCGGTTCCATGCCCAATTTTAGATCGCCGTTTGCCTTCACCATGAAACGTTTAATGTTTCAGTCCGTCTCCATAATTTCCTCTCTCTCCTATGTCTACCACTAAATACTAAATTATGATTAATCATTGTCATCACTTAGAGTTCATTTTCTATTTTTCAACTCTGGCTATCTACATCTTGGATCAGGACGATTTCTAGTGCATTTCAGCAAGAACACAGTGCTTGGGGAATCAATCTAGCTATCGGCTGGATCTGAACTACTAGGAGTGCCATTTATCATCCCTTTTGGATTTCAGTCCCTATTAACTCTGGCTAAGCTCATCTTCTGATCGAGTCGACTTCTGGTGCATTTCAGCGAGAACACAGTGCTTGGGGAATTAATCTGGCAGTCGTCTGAATCTGAAGTGGAATTAGCTAAATAAACCAGTCGTATGGTGCAAAAGTATTGTGAAAGCTGGTATGATGTCACGTAATTTTATAATATCCTCTCCTCTTCTAGTTTAAGTAGATACGCAGTCCTACAATTGTATGGCTATTGTTATGGTGTTGGATTGGCTATAAAGCTTTCTAGTAAGCTAGTAGGATTATTGCGATTCGAACAGTTGAGGGCATTCTTTTTGCCAATCTAACACTTGCAATGGTTGTATTTTTGTGGGACCTAATTTTAGTACCTATCTCAGTCACTATTCTTTTAATTTGAACATACTGCATCTTATGTAATCATAATGTATAGAGCCCAACCAGGAGGATTTGTCCAACATGTAACAAGACTGATGCCAGAAAACTGGCAATTAAATGCAATAAGTGTAATCGGTCGTTTCACAATACTAATTGTCTGAAACAAGGTATATCAAGTAGTGAATTTAAAGAGCTTATAAGTTTTAAATCTTGGTGTTGTAGTGATTGTAATGTGGTAAATAATTCTGTAAATAATTTTGACCGACACCTCTTGACTTTAGGAGATAATAATGATTCATTCTTTATTCCATCGGACTGTCTCACGAATAACCTGAATACATTTATTATTAATAATAATGCAGAACTTTTACCTAAAGGACTCCTTTTTATGCATTTAAATATATGTAGTATACGCTTAAAGAAAGATAAGCTATCCGTCATTCTTTGTCATTATAATGTGCATTTCTGAATCGTGGCTTAACTCTTATATCGATGAAAATGAAATATATATTCAGGGCTACACCTGTTACAGGAAGGACAGGACAGGGAAGGGTGGTGGAGGTTTGGTAATATATGTTAGAAGCACACTTATTTCTGAGTTGAGTGCACTTACCACTACTACTGAAACTTTATCAATTCTTATAAAATCTAAATGTGCTCTGCCTATAATTATAACTAACATTTATAGGCCACCAGGATATTTATCTGTTGATGAGTCTTTTTCTAGAATTAAATAATATTGCCTCTTTTGCATTGGAAAGTTGGGATGAGTTGTTTATATTAGGCGATTTTATTGTAGAATTTAAACAATGTCTGGCTGAAAGTAAATCCCTTTTAACCAAAACAAATAGCTGGACACCGCTGAGATTACATACGAAATGAAAACCAGGTGAAAGTTTTTCAAAACTTTCACCAAGACGTTATTTTTGTTGCTCTTTCGATTGCCTAGGTCGTTTACGTCATAGGTCGAATGGTTTCTGGTGTCCATATTATAATCTGGTTAAAAAGTTACATAACTGGTTTAGTGAAAATTACCCATTGCAATGCAATGTTTCAAGGTTGGGCGACGTGGACGCTTTGATTATCCAACCAATGTGGTTTTGTTTTGTGTAAGTGTGAGTGGGTGTGAGTGGGCGTGTGTTTTGTGTTGTGTTTTAGTGATAGAACATGCTACATATTAGTTATTCCTGACTGACATGGCGTTTGATTTGACGTCGTTTCACTTGTTGGGTTAATACCTTATCCTAAGTTAATTAAAGGCGGTAAGTTATTTGGATTTAGCATAGCAGGCATGTTACGTTGAGCGCAGTCTATGGTCCTATTGAGGAGTTCCGTCGGTGGATATTTCACGTTTTCGTATCGCGCATAACCGAGATACTACAATAGGCAACACACCCACATCACCACACAGTGCGAGCACTAACTGCACACATGCAATACCAACCCAAGATATTTTCATCATCATCGTCGTTTGAGTCGTCGTTGTTTTCATCCTTTTCTTGCCTGTCCAATATAAAGTCTGCGTAGGCTATGCACATTATATATTTTGTGTCATTTCGGTGCCTGGAATGGATTCTAGCTCGAAGCAAGCCATCTTCTTCGAGAATTATCTCAAACTTTTACTCTTCTTCATTGTGAACCTTGTCTTGTGTGTAGGACTTGACAAGTTTGATCAGATACGTTCTTAAAGTTATGTCGTGTAATTCTTCAAGGGTTAGTCTTGGAAAACCTGGCAGATGTTCCTGACATAATTCCAGCCAGTTTCCCTTTTTATTGAATAAATAATCTAGTTCTACCTTCATTTGGACAACGTTAGGCTACTAAATTCGAGCTAGCATTTCGCGCGCTAACTCTGGTGTTGCATCTGCAACAGTAATGTCGCAATAGGATGCATTTATAAGCGCACATGAAATTCTAAAAAAATCACCAACGCTAGTGACATGTGCCATGGGTAGCGTATCACGGAAAAACTTAAAGATACTTTTTACATGCCCATTGCGTGCCTCCACTACCCATCTTACCTTAGTAACTAACCTAGTTAAGGTAACCTCTTCAACTGAATACTGCTTTTTATTTTTATTTATAAATGAAAGCATTTTTCGGACAAGGCCCATCTCTGTCAAGTGTTCTAGAGAGTCTCTGTAACCTCTGTCAACAATAACAACGTCACCTTCTTTAAGCCAGTTTTTATTTGCTCCTTTCTTCATTCAGATCGGCAATAAGCGCGCTGGCGTCATTATTATTACCGTCCGTCCAGTACGGACCGTGATCATCGAGTATAGCTCAGGATGGAGACACTAGCATGCTTATTTTTACCAGATGTCTTTCCTTATGTACAGAGTATGATTGCTTAAGAACTCTGTAATTAGAGGATTTGGGCATGTGGAAGTAAGTTTCATCAATAATAACTACAGCTTCTCTCTTCCGAATTAGGGTTAAAAAGGATTTGAGCACATTCTGGTACCTTAGTTTGTAAATATTCTTGTCTGTGTTATCAGATTTCTTCGTTGGTGCTGCAGTTTATACCTATATGAAAAGTTACAAATGTTTTCATTAGATTTTGACGCACATCACTTACTGCTGTACTAACTGCTTGCCTAAAGTTGTAATTAAACATAACTCTTTACAATTCGTTAGCCAGCTTGGACCGCAACTTAAATAAAAACGTACGACGAGACTTCTCCCTCACCCAAGGTTTTTCCCCGTGTTGTGGTGTTCTATTAAACAGTGTTTGAAAGGTATTGCAATTAAGTCCTGTTAACAATTTTAAGTCTTCATCGTTATAGTGACTGATGTCACTCACTTAACCTGTCTTCTCTTGCCTGCATTACCTTTTCACGCATTGCTCAAAACCATAGTGCTAATTCTTCCTTTTCCATTTCTATATTTATTTGGTATCCAATTAGTCCATGCAAATAATCAGTGTGAATATTGCTGTGGTTGTCAAAGTGATCTTTAAACGATTTTGCACGTTCTGGAATGAACAAATTAACTTTTACAAATGCTTCAATTCTTGCATTTTCGATATTTCTTTTAGGTCATCAGTTCCTGAACAAATAATGCACGCACTCTTTCTAAATAGGACTACTTTAAATCGCAGAGAAGCTGGATTTCTCGCAAAATTCTTAATTCGTGTGATGCGTTGGTGACAACTACCACATATTCTGTCAGTCACATCAATATTACGCTGTTGATGTTTTGAGTTTTCTCGATGTTCTAGGACTACTGATGTAATTTTTGCTGTTATTATTCGTTTAAATGACAGAGTTAAAGCTGTGAAGCAAATATAGCACGGTCGCGAGGGATATTCTTCAAAGGACATAAATAAAGGTTTTAGTAATTAGCTCTTGTTGTTTGAGCTCACAGTATCGACCCCAACATTTGAGGACCTCTTTCGCTAGGGGACCAAGGCATTTCCAGAGTATAGCGCTGTACCCTAGGCTAGTGTAGAACTCAAATATCTATTCAAACGTGAGAGGATATTGAAATAAGCTGCCGATTTAACGGCTATACAACAGGTGCCAAGGTAGGAAGGGTCAAACTAGAGCACTCTTTTACAACGGTGTTTTGTTGTCTTCTTTTTGGTGAATTAGCCATTGCAAGCAATGTTTCCAGGTCGGGCGACGGGGACGCTTCACCTTCCGACCCATTTACCGTCACACGTAATGTCAGTACTTCTTTTACCTGCATGTATCAGAAGCAGGTATAGTAATATCTGTCTTAGTGTTTATCATATTTATAGATCCTAAATTGTAGTTTTGTTGCAACTGGAGTTGGAAAAATACTACAATAAACAACTACGCCGATTTTCATTGGTACATTCAAATGTAAATACTGCAATACAACTTGTCAGGTAGTCAATTTACTTAATACGGTTCCTGTAAATGGAAACAAGGCTTACTTGCAAGCATGCAATGCGCCCGTTTATATTCACTTTAACATTATAAGTGCATTTAAATGTACATACCATGTGCGATTAACTACACATCAAATGTGAGTTTCCACACATCGTTGTGCATTTAAATTCATATATCTGCATTTCGTTGGTATTGGCGCAGAACAATTTCAATACGTGCTACCTACAGAACTTTGTTTACCTGCAGGTATCATGCGTACGACCTACTAGACCTGCTTCTGATACCTGCAGGTAAAAAACGTACTGTAGGTAGTACGTATTAAAATTGATCTGCGCCTATACAAACGTAATGCAGATCTATGAATTCAAATGCACAAACATGTATGGAAACTCACATTTGATGTGTAACTAACGCACATGGTATGTACATTCAAATGCACTTATAATATTAAGGTGAATGTAAATGGGCGCTATTCATGCATGCAAATAAGCATTGTTTCCATTTAAAGGCACCGTATTTAGTGTATTGACTGCTTCACAAGTTGCATTGCAGTATGTACATTTGAATGTACCAATTAAAATCGGCGTAGTTGTGTATTGTAGTACTTGTCGAACTCCAGTAGCTACACAACTACAATTTAAGATAAATAAATACTGTTAACAGTAATACAGGTATTACTATACCTGCTTTTGATACCTGCAGTTAAAAGAAGTCCTGAAATTACGTGTGACGGTGAATGGGTCGGAAGGTGAAGCGTCCCCGTCGCCCGACCTGGAAACATTGCTTGCAATGGCTAATTCACCAAAAAGAAGACAACAAAACACCGTTGTAAAAGAGTGCTCTAGTCTGACCCTTCCTACCTTGGCACCTGTTGTATAGCCGTTAAATCGGCAGCTCATTTCAACATCTTCGCACGTTTGAATAGAGATTTGAGTCCTACACTGGCCTGGGGTACAGGGCTATACTCTGGCAATGCCTGGGTCCCCTAGCTAAAGGGGTCCTCAAATAATGGGGTCGATACTGTGAGCCCAAGCAACCAGAGCGAATTAATAAAACCTTTATTTATGTCCTTTGAAGACCTTCCCTCCCAAACGTGCTATATTTGCTTTACAGCTTTAACTCCTTCATTTAAACGAATAATAACAGCAGAAATTACATCCGTTGTCCTAGAACATAGAAAAAATGCAAAACATCAAGATCGAAACATTGATCCGACAGACCGAATTTGTGGTAACTGCCACCAACGCATCACACGAAGTAAGAATCTTGAAAATAGTCCTGCATCATTGCCATTTAAAGTAGTTCCTTTTAGAAAAAATGCTTGCACTATTTGTTCAGGAACTGATGACCTAAAAGAAATATCCAGAAATGCAAGAATCGAAGCATTTGTTAATGTTGGTCTCTTTATTCCTGAACGTGCAAAATCTTGCCAAGATCATTTCAATAATTACGGCAATATTCACATTGATTATTTACATGGCTTAATTGGTTACAACATAAATATAGAAATCGAGAAAGCCGAATTAGCCATTTGGTTTCAAGCAATGCGTGAAAAAGTTGTACAAGCAAGGCAAGACAGGTTTAGTAACATTAGTGACTTTAATGATGACGATTTAAAGATGCTAACAGGACTTAACCGAAATAATTTTCAAACAATATTTAATAAAACAACAAAAGATGGTGAAAAACCTTGGGTAAGTGAAAAGTCACTTCTTACGTTTTTATGTAAGCTACGGTCTGGACTCTCCGACGATTTTTTACGAGTAATGTTTAACTACAACTCTAGGCAAGCCGTAAGTACAGTAATTAGTGACGTACGTAAAAACCTTATGAAAACATTTGTCCCCTCTTATCTAGGTATAAACTGCAACACCCAAGAAGAATTTGAACAACACAGAGAAGAATACATACAAAATAAAGTGCCGGAGTTTGCTCAAATCCTCTTTAATTGTAATCCGGAAGACAGAAAAGCTATAGTTATTATAGATGGTACTTATTTTTACATGCCAAAATCTTCTAACTATAGAGTATTAAAGCAGTCATATTCTGTACACAAAGGAAGACATCTAGTAAAAATGATTATGTTAGTTTCTCCATCCGGAGCTATTCTTGATGCGCATGGCCCATACTGGGCGGACGGAAAAAATAATGACGCCAGCGCGCTTATAAATAATCTCAAAGAAGAAGGGAGCAAGCTTAAAAATTGGCTGAAAGAAGGTGATATTGTAATTGTTGACAGAGGGTACAGAGACTCTCTAGAATATTTAACAGATATAGGCCTTGTCCCAAAAATGCCATCGTTTTTAAATAAAAATAAAAAGCAATATTCAGTTGAAGAGGGTAACCTAACTAGACTAGTAACAAAAGTTAGATGGGTAGTTGAGGCACGAAACGGCCACGTAAAAAGCATCTTCAAGTTTTTCCGTGAGACAATGCCAATGGCACATGTAAATAATGTTGGCGATTTCTTTAGAATTTCATGCGCGCTTATTAATGCATTTTATTGTGATATTACCGTCGCAGACGCAACACCTGATTTAGCGCGTAAAATGTTAGACCGGGTTACCATGCCTAATGTTGTTCAAATGAAGGTAGAATTAGACAATTTATTTAGTAAAAGAGGGAACTGGTTAGAACTAAGTCAGCAACATCTACCAGGTTTTCCCAGATTGACTCTTGAAGAATTACATGACATTACCTTAGGGACATATCAAATCAAACTTGCCAGGTCTTACACACAAGACAAGGTTCATAGTGACGGAGAATATAAGTTTGAGATTATTCTTGAAGAAGATGGTTTACTTCGGGCAAGAATCCATTCCCGGCACCGAAATGATACTAAGTACATGATGTGCATAGCTTACGCAGATTCCATATTGGATAACCAAGACAATGAAGACCCCAATACCAACACAGACGAAGATCCTGACGAAAAAATTCTAGGCTGGTTCTGCAAGTGTGCAGTTGGTGCACGCACTGTTGGGTGCTGTGGCCATGTTGCCAGTTTGTTGTGGTATTTAGGGTATGCACGGTACGAAAACGTCAAATACCCACCAACAGAACTCCTCTCTCTAATCATAGACTGTGCAAATCGCAACATGCCGGCTATGCTTGATCCAAATAACTTACCTCCTTTAATAAACCTAGGATAACGTGATACAACAAAGTACCAAAACAATGTACATATTATAACAACACACACATACACACACAAACACCAACACACACTCTCACACACACATTTATTCACACACAAACACAAACACATGGGTTGGATAGTGAAAGCGTCCCCGTCGCCCAACCTGGAAACATTGCTTTGCAATGGCTAATTTCACTCCAATTATTGTTTACCTATGGCTATAGTGACACCCGAAACGAAAAGAGCACTAAAAGTAACGCATGGTTCCCAATTTTAAAAAACTTTCACCTGGTTTTCATTGTGTATACAATCTCAGCGGTGTCCAACTCAACTCATAAAGGCGCCTACAAGAATTACAATGACTACACATACTTTGCTTGACCACATATATGCAAACTGTACTGAAAAGGTTAACAGATCAGGAGTCATTCAGTGTGGCCTTTCCGATTATGACTTAGAATATGTAGTACATAAGAAGCAAAGGGAGCGTTTGGAGCAAAATGCCATTAAAACTAGAAATTATAAGAATTTAAATATTGGAAGTTTGGAAAGCTCCCTGAATAGAACCCACTGGCAAATAATTAAGACATTTGATAGTGTTAATTATTGGGTTTACGTATTTGAATCACTTACGCACAGTATACTGGAAAAGGAACTTACTATTATTTCCCGAAAAATTAAAATTAGGCAATCACCATGGCTAACTACTGCTATCAGAAAGCATATCCATAGAAGCAATCATTTAAAGAAAATTGCTGTAAACACTAGAAATGTTAGTGATTGGGATACTTATCAAACGTATCGTTATTTAGTTACATGCTCGGTACGAAAAGCTAAACTAGATTACTTTAAATGTAATGTGAGACCCCAAAACAATCATGGGATTTATTCAAATTAGTTATTTGAAATAATTTAAAATCCACTTTTATACCTGAACTTAAAGTTGATAATAGTATTCTTTCTAATTCTGTGGAAATATGTGATTCACTAGCAAATCCTTTTGTTTTGTCAGACCCCAATAATAGTACAGCACTTAAGGACTTTGTGACAAACCTGCATGTAAATGAACCTTTAAGTTCTGGAATAGACTGTAACTTGGTAACTGCTTTAGTGGTGACTACGCTAATCAAGTCAACTAAGGGTAGTAGCTGCTGTGGTTTATCCAATGCCTCTTCAAAGGTTATTAAGTTATGTTCTGTCTTCTTTGCACCAGTCCTAGCAGATATTTTTAACCATGTCCTTAAAACTGGAGAATTTCCGCATGAATGGAAAAAAGCTGTTGTAACTCCTATACTTAAACCATGCTCAAATGAATACTCCCCTGCGTCATATAGGCCTATCTCTATATTGCCTTTTTTATCAAAACTGTTTGAGGCTATTATTGCCACACGCGTCAGTGACCATGTTGAAGGCAACTTGTTATCCAGATTTTAGTTTGGGTTTAGGAAGCAAAAATCCACCCAGCATGCTCTCATTAATCTATCACAGCCAATCTATACAGCCATTGAAAATAGGCAGTACACAGCAGTACTTTTTGTGGATCTTAAGAAGTCATTTGACACAGTAAACCATGTAAAACTTCTTGAAAAGCTGAAATCTAGATTCAACGTACCTATATACTTACTTAGGATATTGTCTAATTACTTACAAGATAGATATTTTCAAGTTAAGCTCGGAACATACATATCTAAACCCTATGAGTTAAATGTAGGAGTTCCACAGGGTAATATTCTTGGATTCTTGGCCCTTTATCTTATATTTTGACGATGTCTGTACTATCTTCTTTATATGCTGATAATGTAGGGGTTGTATGTGCTAAAAGGGCAAATGATGAACTTAAGAGTATTGATAATGATATGGTTATGAATTTTGTTAAAACTGTTTACATGGAATTTTATAATCCCAAATCTAATAGAAAATGTGACCTTGAATCAATTATGTGTGATAATAATGAAATTGTTAAAGTGCCATCATTTAAATACTTAGGTATTTTCATTGACAGTTCATTATGGGAAATAGGCAGATGGGAAATAGGCAGCGAAATGGAAGGTTGTGAGCGAAACATTACTGAAGCGAACATTGTGGAAATTGGAATTATTGTGGAATAAGAATAAAAGTCCGTTAAGATATTTCGTGAGCAAAAACTTCAAGAGATCTGTGTCCAGTGGTGAACTTCATTAAGTCATCTTTTAGTTAAGTATAATTATCAGTGAGTAGTTAGTTAAAGACAGAATCGAGTTGGCGAAGTCCAATTCGGTGTGCTCCTTCGGGAGTGACCTCGAGTCATGGCCAAGGCGAGTGTTCATTTAAGTCAAGTCCCCCGTATAATCGCCAAGATAGTTAAAGTAGTTTAGTCAGTAATTGAAGACAGCGGGCAGAAGTCCGGGAGCATCGTAGGTATTTAGTAAGTAATACTAAAACCACGCGTGTTTCATAGTGGAGGCGAAAGGCGATCGAAATTAGTCATGGAACCGAGAAAAAGTGTGAAATAATAGACAGACATTGAAAAGTGAAAAGGTAGAACTACAGACAATTAAAGTGCTACAAAAATGAAAGATAAAAACTAATAATTTAGTGAAATGAAGAAAGAAGAAAAACATCAACAGAGAGAGAGAAGATAGAAGCTGAAACGGAAATTCTCCAGTTTCTGAGTGAAAAAGTAAGAACACATCCGAAAAAGGAGTAAGAAAGAAAGTTGGATACCTAAGTTGACGAAACATAATAATATCATAGAACAATAATTATTAAAAAGGTTAATTAACGACCGGAAAAGTGTAGAAAAAGACAGTAAAATGACAAAAACGTGAAAAATGATTTAAGATAAGTGTGTATCTATAGTGAATTAACATTGTAATGAGTATATTTTAGAGTAAGATTGAGAATGAAATGTTGCGTTTGAAATGGAGAGTGCGCAAAGCAAAGTGGAGTGAAGAAATGGAACGAGGATGCGAGACTGAAAAGGAACGAGAAGCCAGAGAGGTTTCGGGAGCTGAAGAGTGAACAGTGCAGAAAGCGAGGAGTGCTAGATTATTGAACGACGAGTCTTTCGTGAATCATTTTGTGAATCTAATCATTTATTGAATTTTTAATAAAGACCTCAAGGAGGCATTGTGCTTAAATACTTTACGGAGATTTGTGTGCAATCAATAATTCATCATATTTCAGTCCATCCATTTGTTATTAAATTAGCATCGGAGAATCTACAGAATAATTAGGAAGAGGACAAAAGTCCATACCAGTCGGTCTGAGGCCGCAAGGCTTCAACCTCTCATTGTAGTCATGCAAGCGAGTCAGCCAAGTATAATTAATCACGAGACTAGATCTCATCTCCCTAGGTAATTACTAACGTTAGAGCTACAAATTAGAGAAATATGGAAAGAGATAGAAAGTCATAATAAACTAAAACACACATCGTCACAACATTCAGTGTAATAAGAAAGCATTGCGAATAAGCAACCGCATGCCATTAGATTCTATCAAGGTGGATACCATTGACATCCCGAACTAGTGCGAATTGGAAGTCAGGCGTGATGATAGCTTCTATCAACATGGCGACGATGTCAAAAGCCGTAGATGCTGAACAAACAACCAACGCGTAAGACTTATGTGAGCAGCGGTGGCGTTGAGTAATAGTAAGTAATAGAGAGACCGTAGTAAAATAACATTTTTGAGAGCCACATGGCTAGTACATTAGAATTAATAGAAAGTCGGTAAAATCGAAGTTTTACTTTTCTTAAAAGTGACCGTTGATAGTATAAAGTGAATTGGGCGTATAAAAGAGACTAATTGTTTTCGGTGCCACAAGGCAAGTGCATTTAAAGTAGTAGAAAAATGTTAAATTGAAGTCATAATTTCCAACGAACTATCAGAAAATACAAGTACGTATTAGAGAGACAGTAACTTGGGTGCAGCGTGGTCAGTACATTTAAATCAATACAAAGTCTATTAAAGCGAAGTTTAATTTTCTTAACAAAAAGAAGTAAATTTAAATATAAGGAATATGGCGAAACGGATTTCAGCGGAGGATCAGAGTGAAAAGATGCGTCAAGAACATAAGCGATTGCGATTAGCAACAGAAATTGCTAATCAGAGCATAGAAAAAGACAAAAATGAAATAAAAAGATTGAAAATTTTTATAGAGAAATTAAGAGTCAAAAGAGAGCAACTCCAAGTAGCTACCCAAGAATTGGAAGAGAGAATGCGAGTATGTGCTAAGTATCATCAGCGAAATTTAGAACAACTTGAAAAAGATGATGACAAGTATTATCAAAAACAGGGAAATATTTTTGGAATAGAAAATTATCAGGAGGAAGAACAAGGAGGAACAAGAGAAGAGTTGCAAAAACAGTTAAATGAGGCGTATGCTACGATTAATAGACTAAAAAGATCAAGTAGACGACAGTCAACTAGTGACAAAGATAAGTGGCTGAAGGCCGCAAAAATAGCAAAACTTCAGAAGGAAGCTGAGAAAGCAAATTTTAAAAAATTAAAGGCATTCATCGGTACTTACGTTTATACAGTTAATTCTGTAGCCTATGTGACGCGATTGGAAGAAGAGAGAATTGAAAATGAAGTAACTTTGAAGTATTTTTTGACGGCGATGAGATATTTTTTCGATGAGTCAAAAGAAATAGCAGTGGAATTGTGGTGTCAACAGAAGAAAAGAATTTTGGTAAATCAAAGAAAAGAAGCGCAAAATGATCAAGAGAGAGAAGAAGTTTGGCAAGATTGCAGAACTCAATTCATAGTTCAAAGGGCATTAAAAGTTAAAGATAAGTATAAGATGATCCAGTTAGGAGAAAAATCAGCGGAAATTTTGTCGCAATGTTCGGACAGAATTTGCCAAATTAATCCGAAAATAGAAATTCTGAACATCCTAATGAAAATATATAGGAAAGTACCCATGGAATGGAGATTAGAAGTAGGTGAAAGTTATTGGTATTCTGTGCCGAAGTTTAAGATGAGGTTGGAGATCGTTTTACTGAGATGGTCGAAAATCATTAACATGAAGAAAAAGAAAGATAAAAATAATGAGAAAAGTGTAAAGAATTCGGAAAAATCTGCAAAGATAGGAAAATGGTACGGTGGTCAAGAAGAACGTAGAGGTCAAGAACTTGGACCAGGCGGTTATAATGATGATTCAATCGATCCAGGAGTACCCAGTAAGACAAAGCAAAGTCTTACAGGTGAGTTGACTAACGTCAGCCATGATGAATAATAATAATCGTAACAAAATAATGATAGTAATGTTGGTGGTAAAGAAGAAAGTAATATTAAATTAGTTAAGGCGATAGAATATGAAGAAGACAAAGAAATTAAAATTCTAAATTATATGTTGAATTAGATTGTTAAAATTAGTATACAAAGCAAGGATATTAATCGATAAGTGAGAGGGTCTGATGTGATTACTTAGGATGTGTGAAGAACACGTTAATGACTAAAATAAGATCAAATCAGCTGTACCTCTACAAATAATATTAAGAGTACATCAGAACAGAGAAAGTTTAGTTAATTTAACAGAACTTTCCACAAACTACTAAAGAAGAACATTAGGTATTGTTTTAATATGGTAAGCAAAGAGAATTATAGTGACTTTGTCGTAATTCCAAGTATTATTTATTTGATGATCGATTGACTTTATTTAATAAGCAACATACAATAGTTAATAAATTTGCAGCTAGTGCAATCAAATTTTACTCAATAAGTAGTAAGGTAGCGTAAATACAGTTTTTTCGAAAATCAAAAAACACAGATCTCAGATATTAATAGAATACATAAACATGCAATTAGTATCAGTAATTTAAATGTTAGAGAAATATAATTAGAAATACAAATAGAAGCAATTAAGTAAAATATATCAGTACGAAAAAATTATTGAAGTCATTTGAATTAACGGAAACAAAAAGTTAATAATAATATTATTATAACCCAGAGTTTATTAGTTAAAAAAGTAAAAGAAAAAAATCAAAGAAAGAAAAACAATAAGAGGAGCAGAATCCGTTTATAGGAATACTCAGGAAGAAAATTTAACATCAGCTATAAAGCATAACAGTAATTACAAGCAAAATAACATAAGTAATATTAGTAATAACAATTGGATTAAGTTAAGAAAACAGTAACCCAGTGAAACATTCGTGTTTTGGCCTATCTACTAAATACTCACGGATGCCCTCGGACTTTTGTCCGCCTCTTTATCTTCCTACTTTAACTGACTTACTAAATCCGTTGGCGATGATATGGGGCTGGATGGTTCTCCTGAACACTCGCACTGGCCATGATATGAGGTCACCCCGAAGGGCTAACC
>JAQFZC010003472.1:0-18677 GCA_034695205.1 Dicyrtoma fusca
AAGAGTGAAAGTACGAGTGAATGGTGTTTTAAAGAGAGAATTTTGAAATTGGGAATACCAATCCATCCATGATGGCATGCTCATGCCCGACGTCCCTCAGTAACGAACACAGTAACTTCCGAGCCTGCATGGATCCAGAGCCGTCCGGAGTCAGACCCAGACAAACAGAAGAAGAAGGGAAAGTCATAAAGTTTTCTCCTAAAGTAAGCTTGATGTGGGAGGAGGATGGGAACAATTCCCCAGTCCTGTTGAGTCAAGATAGAGCTCGAGATGGAGGGATAAAGTGAGTTTTCCCGATATAATAATGAAGGCTTGGATTCAGAGAATTTACTTGTCCATACCCATAGAGACATGAAAGAGTTGGAGAGAGAGAGAGAGAGAGAGAGAAAGCAACTGATGTGAGAGTAGATACATAGATACCTATAGTTCACATCTCAGTCTCTCAATAAGCGTCTGTCATGGTGGTTATGACTGTGTGGTTTTGCGACGGAGACATGAGCATAATTTACTTTGTTATGTGGAAACATTGGAAACGGAGAGCGCCTGCATATGATCCTGGAGTCAGTCAGTCTTGTACTAGAGCAAAGAGTGTAGCCAGCCATACCAACTCAATGGAGACTTTATAATAATAATAAGAATAAGTATATTGTGCTCTATATCAAATATCAGTATAGCCTGTCTCAAGCTAGAGCATATGTTAAAGTTATGTGGTAGCGGGGAGAATATAAGCCCATCTGGAGGTAGAGACGAAGTGGAATTTTGAGAGTGAGAGTTATTCATAGTTTGGTAGTTGCCTAGTATGATTATATATTATGGAATGGCACTTGCCTGTATTAATAAATATATAAAATATCCATGGTGAAATTATACGAAGAAAAGAGTATGTCAAAAACATTCGTTCCTGTTCGTGGAGCAGAGCTCAACAGAGCGTAAAATCATACAAGACGAAAAAATATGGAATAAGTAAGATGAAATATTTGAAGTAACCAAAACCAAACACCCCCATTGGAGGCTTTATGACAATACAACTCAACACTCCCAACCATGTCTTTAGTCTCAACGGTTCCGTTCAACTACAAAACTTACTACTTATCTTCACACCACTGTGCTTGGGACGTCCACAAGCGAACCGCTACTCCGCCTCTCTCCTTTCTATCCCGATCCGTACTCCTTGGGAGAAAGTGAAGATCTGTCATGACACTCTGCACTGACTCTGAGCTGCGGTTTACCGTACAATTTCTAATACAAGAATGCTATAATCTTCAACTAACGATAAGCAAAAGACTCAGCTTTATTTTTAGACAAACTACCTGCTTTATAATAGAAGCTTAACGGTACGTACATACGTACATGTATATTCCAGTTCCTCGTACTTTTACATAAATTATTCGTGCATACGTCATCCTATCAAATCTACTGAATTCACACTCTACTTGGATCGCCTATTCCTCTAAAGTAGATTCTTCCAAAAGATCATTGCAAATGCATCCGGAGGGCCGGAGTGCATTCGAAAGGCAATTTGAACACATCGGAGGGACTTTCAATTGGATGCACCATCCAATGTTTGTATTTCTGATGCTTTTACAGTTAGTTTTGGCAATGCGCACATACCTTTGTTCTTTGGGACCAACGGAAATTAGGTACTGCTGCTTTCCAAATAAATACAGCGTAGTATATCAATACGGTGTATTTCCATGCCTTACGGAGAAGTAGGAATCGTCTGTTTTCGTAAAATTTAATTTAAAAAACATCTCGTTCAAGTGTAATACTATGGAACTGTTAGTTAATTCATTTCATTATCGTTTTCTAAAAGACAAATGCAGATAGATATGACGTGGGCTATAGATGGTTTTCGGCTGGAGCTGCTACAGCTTGGACCACAAGCCATCAAAAGCACGTAGTACTTTGCCTTATACAAACTGAAATAATTGATAGCGATGAGTAGGACGTGAGCAGTGGTGAGCTCTGAGGAACCTTCAACATTGCATTGTATGTATAGCCCACCGAATCTTTGGTTTCTAATGTATTTATGAATAAATTTACCTATGGGAGAGTAATAGAGTGTATCGAAACTTGTGGCCCGAAACCGCCTGATCCTATAGCCCAGGCCACATCAGCTACAGCTTACTACAGAAATATGCATACAGATGCCCTACTTGTTCTAATATAATCAACGAGCGTGTAGTTTGGTCAAAAGAAAATTCAGAGAGCTTTTAGTGAGCCTTTAACGACGATGTAGACTGAATATTCTGTATATTTATATTGCCTTGATGTTTCACATTTGTAAATACATATAACTCGACGCCTAACGCATGGCTGCCTAGGTAGAGTGGAAATAAAATCCAGGATCAATTGTATCTATGGCTTTATTTAACTTGTCATTCCGGCGCTCTCTCATGTAGGTGATGTATCAACGTGACCCCATCGGGAACTCTGATTGTGACTTGTGGAAAAAATTCAATGAATCAACTCAGCTTCTCAGACACTTGCATTTAAATACGTACTATGGAGTCACTCACATGCATTCAGAGGCAGACAGAACAACTCCCATATGAATTATATCTATTTCATTTCCCATCTCCTCTTCCACTCTCCCCAGTCAGAGTCATCCCTCACTCCGTCATCTCTCTCCCAGTCTCGTCTCTACTTCAATTGCAAGTTACACTGCTCGCTCCCAAAAAAAAATACATAAGCAGAGAGTACTATCTACTACTGTAGAGTATGTATGCTAATGATTTCCTCAGATTTTCTCCCTTTTCCCTTCAAATCCAAATGTCAGGATAATATATTTATGTGCTACTAATTCTCCTATGACCTATGAATTTAAAATTTAGTATTGATCTTCCTAGCAACTGCCAGCTTACAATATGGTACACATTCCGGTACATACAGTGTTTCAACTCTGTCGACTTTGACTTTGTTGTTCACAAACAAATGTCTAATACGGTGGCAAAGGGATAAATGCACTCACTGCTCTCACAATGACTGACAATGAGATTATAATAATGGAACGGATCATACGGATCCCCAAATAATCAGGGTAACTAAAGCAGAGGCTAAGTCAGCCAGCCATTACAAAGTGGGTCATGTAACTTGAATAGGAAAACATATCATTGGACACAAACATGACGCTATACTGTATAGCCAATAGACATAGCCATACAAAAAGTAAAAAGCGTTCAAGCTACTCCCATAGTTCTATCAGTCCTGCTGAGCTGAGCAGTGTTATGTTGTGCTGTGTATACAGTTGCACAGGACCGCAGATTGATGGTCAGGAAATTTAGGAAATGAATTCTTTCCTTGTAAAGACTGGTTTGGTGTACCTTGTAAAATGTTTTCTGGGTATCCAGCATACCAATTGAGTAATGTGGTCTCTCCACACCCAAATAAATCAGCATTTAATTTGTTTTTTAACTCAATTTCGTTCAGACTTCCATATCTACGTATATATGAAGACTAGGCGTGGGCCTCTGTAGACGGACACCATTGCCTGTATCAGTAATGACTGAAATTGTGAAACCTTGCCACAAATTCAAATTCAAAATGCAGAAAACTTTATTTTTTCCAAAGCATACCAAAGTACCTATGTATGAACTGAACAAAGTAGATTTCGTAGAAAACTAGAAACCTAGTCGGGAGAAATGCTGCCCTTGCCTTGCTTCGCCAAATCGATTCAAGTCATGAAGGTGTACAATATGATCGTACCTAAGTACCTATCTACGCAATCTTCGCATGTGCGCTCCGATCTGAATACCTACTTTCTTCAAAGTTCACTAGCATTCTTGTCTTTCCCTCCATGACTTTGGTAATGTCTATATTTTACTCTGTTCTATTTCTTTCCAACCATTTCTTTCTTTCATTCCCCTTATGTCAGTGCTCTGCATCCATTTTATTTTTCATTTCCCTCCTTTCTCCCATCCAGCCAGAATCCTACTGATACAACGTTCGAGAGACGCATTTTACACATTTCTGACGAAATTGTAGGGTATAGCATTAAGCCTAAAACTTACATTTCTTTGGGGATCTTTCAAGTATGATGTCACAGAAATTACTGACTTTTTTAAAACGTGTAAATATAATCCGCTCCGCTGTACTCTTTCTAAATGAGTTTTCAAGTTTTCTAACTTTTTGAAACCAATATTGTTATGATTTTAATGTTTCATAAAGCTATTTTCTAACCCGTATGACGTCATATTTGGCAGGCTCTTTGCATAAGGGTAAATTAAGTTAAGTACTTACGTATAGTGGATATACCTGTAGCCCGAGATAGTGAAAGTGGAAGGTACTTATCGGGTGGAAGTTCCACTTGTGCGAGGCTCTTCCCGTTTAGACAAGTTTATTCTCCGATCGCCTTTACATAATTTCCCTCTCGCTCAACGCTCCTTGATACAATTCTGTGCCCAGTGAGCTTTCTCTCCTGCGCCAGCTCCTGCATTCCTCAAACTCATCTGTAACGTAAGAATCTAAGTAGGGAATTGAGTGAGGGAAAGTCAACTTTTTGGGTTATTAGAGTAGCATACTTCCACTTCCCCTTCCACTTCCAACTCCACTTCCACTTCTTAAATCTCCTTCACTTGACTGAATCCACAAGCTACAGATAGCCCTAATTTCCCATACGCAGTGGGACACAGAGCCAATGAAACTCAAAAATTATGTGCTATACAAGATTTCTTTTTCTATGTACATTTTAACTTGATCGGGAAACTGTTGAAAACAATTTTGCGTCCAAAAAGTTTAAAGAGTATTTCCCAAGGATGTGCCTCCGTGCCTTGTAGGGCTTTTTTTCATGTTCTCAATCGATTTTTATGACCCTTAGTAGGAGTTGATCGGGGGGATGAAATGTAGCTCGTCTGCAGAAATTGCTGTCGAAACATAGACCTGAACATGGAGAATCTATAGAAAAAGTTGAGGAACATGGAACAAATATTTTTGCAAACTCTTCCCCATATGTTCACAAAGATGATGATCGGAATTTATGACCTTTCAAATGAAATCCTCTTGCGGTGTAGATATCTACTTTATCCATCAGTTATACACTTATACACTTTCACAGGACACCCCGTCCCCAGCCATCCATCCATCCAGCCTGCCCCGCATACGGAGGTAGACATTCCAATGGCTGGTAGAGATTTTGAATCGAGTGAGCATGGGTGTGACTGGCTAGTCGGTAGGAGGACAGAAAATTTCTGAGCTCTGCACAAAATTTTGTCTTCACTCCAAACAATAGCTTATAAACTAAAGAAAAAAAGGGAGATGGAAATTTCATGACATGTCATCATGACGATTGGTCTTTGGCTAGATACGAAAATCATAAATCTGAAAGGATACAATATTTTCACAGCATACAACTCAACTTTCCCCCTCTTTCTCTTTTTGTTTGCCTGCCATAAATGTGATACAATTTGTTAGTAAGCTTCCCAATACCTTTGAGTTATTTTTTCTTCAGTTTTTTCGTTTTTCCTTTTACATTTATGCCAACGCTGCGGGAAAATATCAAAATTGTAATCGAAACAAGGTTCTGACTAAAAAGAATATTGTAAACTAATAAAGAAAGTTTGTACGTGTCCGTATGTTTATGGGCATCTACTTTTGAATCGTATTTCCAAGCAGTGTAAGGAAGGAAAATAACTACAGCTTCTTCCACACAAGTTTTCCCTAGTAGCTTTCCCTTTTCATCACAAAAAGAAAATCCCCACCCCTCCTCATCTGTAAACTTGAAAATTCTATCAACAAGTAAACACAGGTTTAAATAATGTCTCAAACTTTACACCACATGGAAGGAAGCCAACGTGAACAATGAAATTTAGGGAGTGAATGATGAATATGATCTACCATTTAATATACCTCCCCAATTCACCAAGGACGCATTATAGTAATGCATCCCTAGGCTATGTATCATTAGCGTAATTTGAAGCGGAACTTGAGTACATTACACTCAAAACTGGTCCCGACACCCTCCCGCTCGACTCATTGCTCATTTAAATAAATTGTGGGAATTTGAATCGAAAATAAAAGGAATCGGAATGAAATATCGGAAATACAACAGGACGGATAGTACAAATCATCATGTTCTGAAGTGGTAGCCTGTTTCCGTTCAAGTTAAGGGATTACAATAATTCGAGTATTATTTATTTGCTTATGTAAACAGAGTGGGCTAAGGATCTGGTGTGGAAATATGGGCCGGAGAAAGTGGTGAGGGGTAGGACATGGGAGAGGAAGTGGAAGGTGGTGAGAAATAATGATGACGTGGGAAAAAGAATGAGATGCGAGACTCTTAGGTTCACCCCATTCAATGAATTCCACAAGAGGCGTATTCAATTATGAGTCGGGTAATCAGAATCAGCACCGTCTAATTGTTTGCCAGCTGAGTGAAGGGCGCGTGTTTTTGGCGCTGATGAAAGGGACTCGGCAAGAGATAAATCTTGGGAATTCCTCGCAAGGCTCCCGATCAGATTCACTGAGAAGGATGCGACATGAAGAGAATAGGACGGTGCAGTGTGGGGAGTGCAACTATTTGTACCCAAGAGCCCATGATCGCAAATGCAGCACACCCTGGATTGCATGGAGTTCGGAGAATGGAGCTCAGTTTCAGTGACTGAGTGCGAGGCGTAGTGTGTACATGGTGTGGAAGAAGAAAGCCGAAAACAGAACATAGTCGAGGATATATTATAGAAAGGCGGAATTTCCCCAACAAATCATAAATATTCTTCCTGTTCTCTTAAATCAACGCGTGAGAATTACCCATATGCAAATATGCAAAACCATAAAAGCTCCTTCATGCATGCATGATGCTCATGTGTATACATATAGGTAGTAGTGAGCATTCTTTCCATATAGAGATACTTATTTTGATATTTTATTATACGAGACTGTAATACAGAGAGCAGAGAGAGAGCTACCTCGGGTCTGCTGTCGTCGTATTTCCTATTTCCTATTTTGTATGACGTTCACATATTCCTTACAACCTCAAAATCCTCGCTATCTTCAGACAAAGTTGAGAGAGTGCCACTGAAAAATATTGGTCGAGGCAGAGAAAAGGTGCAGGAGAGAACTGGAAAAGAGTAGGCATATATAATAATATATAGTGGTGCTTTCTCTTTTTAAAAAATAAAGATATTGGCTGTTACTCCTATACACGATGCAGATGATATGTATATACAGAATATATAGTGGATTGCCATATAAATCTACAAAGAGGGAGAATTGAATGAATGGAGTACAGTGTAAGTGTGTCCAGTTGTATTTATATCTTCAACGCATCTCTCTAGCTCTTCATTCAATCTCCATTTAAAAGCTGGCACAACCCTTCCAAATAATTTTAGAAAGTGTTTGGACAACAGCATCTTAATCTGCTTCATCTCCCGCAATTCAAGATACAATACAATGCAATACAAAGCATGTGACAAAAGACATTTTTGTGGAGATTTCAATAGGGAATTTGTACGGACTCTCGGCTGCAAGTTGACAGTTTCAAATGTACGGCGACAGTTTCTTTGGCAGCTTTGCTCTAGTTAGCATTCTCGTAGTTTCACAACAACGTCTTCCCAATGGTGACGATTTTTCAAGATATGAAACAACACACTAGCTCTAACTAATTGTAAGTGAGTGAAGGAAGATATCAGCTCGACCAAGTCGTATTACGTATTTTGGAATTTATGGTCTCAGTCCGGATTTTGATTTCCTGTGTGAATGTATGTACAAAAAAAAAGACTAAAATAAATATTCATTAATGGATGTCAAAGGGATCGAAAAGTTGAAGACGACGTGAAAGGGACTTGAATGAAAATTTATTTTTTTTCTCCACATTTTTTTGGGTCCCAAATGTTTTCCCGTTATTTTGATAAAATCTGATGTGGGAGGAATTCCATTTTGGTGATCTAAAAATACGACCAGTAAAGATCAAATAAACAAATTGTATAGCACACGTATCTATTGAGAACCTCACAGGAAATTCTTCTGTACTTCTTTCCGAGTAGTAGTAGCGAGCAGTACACCCAGCTTTCGAATCTTCACTTTTTTCTAAGGTACACACATACACACATTTTGTTTTGATTTGTTTTTTTCTTCTGAGAGAACCGTACGCACAGAAATAGGGGTAGTGGTTCCGTATGAGACTTTTTTGGCTGTACTTCCTGAATTTTGCAGCTCGACTCCGTGTAGATGGGAGAGCGGCGCTCTAGAGATACAAAAATACTCCTATTAATACGGGCTCAATGATTCTTCGAACCCACATTCTGCATAAACACTTTTACTTTTGGGACTCAAACTGGTTCTCGTCCAAATTCAAACTAGAAATTTCCGCTCCAAAAGGAAAAGTATGGTGAACCTATCAACTTTAGAATTTACATTGGACTAGGGCTATGGAGTGGTGTTGTGCGTGGAGCTCTATGAGATACCACAAAAGAAATGGTGGGCCAGGAAAGTGAATACCGGAAGGTAAAATGCAAAGAATGCAAAAAAATATTTCATACCCTTTCCATAGAGAGTAGAAACATACTTGTAGTATGCTTACATATACTTACATATGGTGGACTGTGTTCGATGTAGTTGCAGATATGTATGTACATAGTCTCAGGAGGGAAAATAATAAATTAATTCCTATTACATTGCTCCTTTAAGTCATTTACTTTCTTTCTCTCTCAAAACTTTAACTCATACTTTTCTCCTTTCATTTTTTCCTGTGCGACTTACTTCTTCAGCCAAAAGTATGCCAACAAAGTAGCAGGTAGTCTGAATATTAGTTCACCACGTTGAGGTATCAGTTGCAGTAGCATGTAGCATTGGAGCAGTATTCAATTCAATTGTACCCGCATATGAATTCATAGTTTGAAAATTTATTCCAATTGCAAATAAACATGAATAGTGTACAATGACTATTTTCATATGTATCCACATGACAGTGTAATAGCCTACTTTCTCGGGATAGTTTGCGCAGGAAGAACCCGCAGAGTACAAGGGAACAGTAGCAACTTTCACCAGTCGCCTATGGAGAAAGCAGGATCAGAACTGAACTTCCTACACTCTCCCTTGGACTGTATCGTCTCATGTATAAAAGAATGGAGCCATGTTATATTGACATGGTAATAAGTCTCTTTATCCTCCTATCCATTCCTTTGTCTTTTTGTACTTTTTTTTACTGCACAGTCTCAGCATGGGGAAATATTTGGTCTGTACTTGTGCCAGCAATTTCAATCTGATTCGAATTCTTTTTTCTTTTTAATTTCCTCAAGACATTTCATGGCTTGAGCAAAAATACAGATAAATACTAGTCGAGAACTTGAGAATATTTTTCAAGCCTTACTTTCCCCTCTCTTCCATCCCATATGATTCTCGAAATCAATGCTTCCTACTAATTCACGATCAAAGTGATGAAGGGCAGTGCTCCAACGGTAAAACAACGCAGAGCTTTCCACATAAAGATTGAAGATGCATTAAAGTCGTGAAATGCATACATGGAAGCAGTATATAAAATAAACCCATTAGTTTTAATTTTATCAACTCGAATTTACTCATAGTCTAGTATTCACACTGCATTTTCCTAAAAAAATAATATTCTACCAGTCCAGTGAAAGTTGCAAAAATAATAGTTTTAATCCTGTTTGATTTACACGCAAAACATGGAGGCAAATTAGAAGTTCGTTTTTCAAAATGTAGGATTAGCAGAGCCTAATAATATGGAAGGATGAGATAGGAATACTGTAATAAGGCTTCCTCCTCTAAGCACTGTTTGCTGTCCTGATGGTCACATACTAATGTGCATGTTGCTACAAAGACGAACGAACTGAGGATGAATCCTCAAAGCAGGGAGATGTCGGTGGTCTGATATCGGTGGTGAAAGCAAGTAGAGCAGTACTTTCCCCAAAGTCTGATGCGACCAACAGGAAAGAACATAAAAAGCTAGTATACACCCGGAGCTGTACATACGTTACCTATGTGGTTACATGCGTAGTTACACACCCAATAATGTCACTGGGCAAAGTTGTTTTTTGGCATCAGATGTTTAGAGGGTCCACCATTAACGAGAACTAAGAGCACGACGGAATTTCTTAGTACAATTCCCAAAGGATATCGTCACAGTCCAACGGTTGAATTGCTAGATCAAAGGAAGAGAGCAACAAGGAAGTTGTAGAAATGTAGAGAAACCAAAGAGCGTCAAACCAAATTCACTTGCGTCGTGTCGTCTCCTTGGCTCCGAGACTCTTGTTCTGGATATCCTTTGGATGTCGCAGCAAAACTGTAAGAGCGGACAAAAAGTTTAAGTAGACGACGGCGACGGTCCCATCCTCACCGATCCGCAATCCACAAGACAGCAAAAGGTCCGTCCAGTAACGTAATATAACCAAAGATGTCCTTTATCAGAATCTCATAATTGTTTCCGTCTCTACGAGCCCTGCCGCATATTTATGTGACTTTTATTTTAGCTCTCCTTTCTACTGCATTGGGCATTTTCCCCCATTAACGGCACATGTTTGTTGCACTGCACTCCACCGGACAAAGAAGGATCAACAAGGAGCATGTTAACGGGGACGGGCACAGTTGCCATTCTGCAGTTCACTGGACTTTTACCAGCACGGCTCCCAACTCATTACAAGAACATACGGTGAATTCTCCAGCTCGTAGGTCGAGCGGGAAGGGAGTATCTACATGGAAAACATGGTGTTTAGACTTGGTGCAGACACAATTTGAGTCTTAAGGGTTCTCAACATCTGATACGTTTTTCATCGCAGTCTTTGTTATTCCATCTCAATCTCCATTAGGATCTCGAAAAAACTAGGAGATCCTACAAAAACTACCTTAGACTTGATGGCCCATGTCTGCTCCCTTCTCGCACTCTGTGCAGCTATGGGTCGTGAGGAAATTTAGTAGTAAGAGCGTGGCAGAGAAACTAGCGACGATCTGTTTGGGGAAAATTGGAAATTAGGAATTGAACGATAGTGGATAGGTAGGGACGAAAGGGGAAGGAAAGGAATGAGGGAAACATGGAAGTGATAGAAAGGAGCATCCGGGATGGCGTAAAGATGCCCAGTAAGTGAAGTACATCGTCAACTATGTAGTGCTCCATCTTTGTTCTGCGTTCCGTTCCTTTGCGTTACATTGCGTGGGTCAGACGTGGAGACGTGGAGAAAGTACGCTAAAATAACAGCTGTATCATCAGTTTTGTCGTGCGTTGATAGCTAATTTGGCATTAGATGAGGCGCTAAAACAAAGCTTGATAAAATGTGCCTGTGTGGATGCATCGATAAAAAATTCCACTGAGTTGAGTTCTAACGGTGATAGACTTGGAAGTGGTCCAGAAATCTCGCTCCCACTTTCTCCATTTCTCCTTCCTACTTTTCCTCCCCTTCCTAGTTTCTTCACTTCCATTCTTATGCATATGCAGCAGGACCCAAATGCACCCAACCACCGAGCCATTCAGCCAGACAAACAGACGTGGATGCAGTTTTCTTCATTTCTCTAACTCCTTCACCACTCGACTCTCATCTCGACACACACTGAAGGAATATTTAAACGAGAGTACCAACACCAATCACCAGTATGACTGCGGAAACTACTACTAAACCCATTAGAACGGTCTTGCTGACGTGGTCGTTGCCGCTCCCATCTCACCGTGGCCATGTACATGCAACAATTCCACTCTCAGCACACCGTCTTCATTCCCCACAGCCCACCACGACCGCCACCACTACCACACCATGTCATACAAACATAGCTGCACTTCAAATGCATTTACTTTTCCCTTTCCATACAGAAATCATGCAAATCCATGCCTCCGCTCCGTACATAAAGACCCTGGAATAATCATACAAGTACAGTATAAACAGCAGTATGTATACAGAATGCACGTCATTACTTTCTCCTTTGCGCTGTTGTTTTTGTGCACACAGTTTTTAGGTCCAACTTTAGTTCTTTTGCCTCCCAACGTTTTCATGCCTGGACTTTTTGACTGAGAAAAAACTTGAATTTTGAGTTTGAGCTGGAGTTGCGATGAGAGAGTTTGTGTGATGGAGAAATGGAATATAGAGTCATCAGGAAAAAGTAAAAGCTCTATGCTTTCACCAAAAGAACCCATAAACATGCTCATAAAATCTCTGTCATTTTCCTCTAAATTGCTGAAATATTTTAATGTACTCCCTCGAGCTCTATCTTTTGATTCCAGAAATAACCTCGTACCAATATCAACTGATAAATGCCTCTTACTTTCTCCATGTTTCTCTCAAGTCAATCTCTTCCGCTTTTCTCCACTTTTTCCCTCGTTCTTTTCTGATTTAAGCTTGTGCAGCTCAAGCCGCCTTAAGTATTGGTAGTCAATTCAAAACACGCATCATATTACTTGTATTCGCCTAGTTGTTCAAATAAACATCCATAAATGAGTGGAAACCTTGCCGTTCCTCTGTTCCACTTTATATCCCTCCGTGAATTTAGATTTGAAAAATATGCTGTAAGAATAAATAGGACCTCGTTCTGATTTAATTTGTCCAACGGAATTTTCATCTAATCCTACTCCAGCCGTCCACCGGTCTACGATACGACTAAATAGCATGTCTCAGCACGTTACATTGAACTAAATACTCGTTGCGCAGTTCGTTGGCTGGTTCATAGCTTCATTATGACGTATGATTTTGAATGAGTATACACGTTGAGTTTGTTAAACAATGGAGATGATTTTTTCCCGGAAGGATGTTTTCCTGGCATATTTTCTGCACAATTTAAGTATTTATATTTTTCCTTAAAGATGTGAACTTTATGCTGAGAGTGTAAAGCTTACTCCCAATTCATTTAAGATGGCAGTGAGGCGTGAGGAGTAGCACTCAAAAGCACTTAATATATCGCTATGTAAGCGACTTTTAACCTTCGCTAATTTCCTTTTTCTTTCCTGTTCGCCTCCTCGTCCTTCGAAATTTTTCAAATAAATTACAAACCACCAGTATTGCTTTCTCCCAGGGTGAAAGGTGACTGCAGGAGTACATCCTACTCCGTACTTTCTCCCAGGAGTACCGTCCTAGTCCGTCATAGCATTGGCACTGGAGAATGTCATATGGCATTCTTGCACCTGATGAGAGTTTAGACAAGGAAACTGTGCGTGTTCCAAGTTGAGATTAGAAAATAAACAGTTGTATTGGTCGGGTTGGTGGTACTTGGGAAGGACTGACAGAAACTATATAACCTTTATACATAGAAATTGCCTTCACTTCATCGCTCCTTTTCTTCCTTCTCCATCCGCTTCCGTTTCCAGCTCCAGCCATTCTAGTAGTTTTTAGTAGTCTTGCAAAATTCCACTACAATTTATCAGAACAAACTGCCTGACACATGTGCTATTGGCAGTGACTTACATCAATGATTCATTCCTTACGCTCCACTACCCTCCTCCAAATCAATTGTTCCCACTCATGTACATCTTGTGCTTTCTGTATAGATTATCCAACTCATTCTGTTCCACTCCATTCTACCTATAGCAGTACACGCCATTCTGGAGCATACTCCCACGAACTAGGCGAGCCATTGTATCAGGAATTATTGTAAAAATTACAATTATGATCCATTTCAGCATTCGATTTCTTTTTCTATCTCGCTTTTTTACCAAATCATTCAACACAGCTTCCTATGTACAGGACTTAGCCCTGAAAGTGTGTCTTTGGACAAATGAAGAGATTAATACTGCTGATCCACATTCTACCCACGCGCTTAATTTATTATTGTGTTAAGGGCTCTGCAAAAATATATTATGGATAAGTCATTTCAGAGTCAACTCGAGTGCACTTGAGTAAGTATACTTACTCCTGATACATGTAATTTGTTGAACATTTTGAAATGAAATGAGATTTCAATGGCTGCGGAGGCCAGAGGTTAGGTTAGAATACTCCACCATGTACATATGTATGTACATTAAATAATTACAGATACAAGTATATAGCCATGATTACTGAAGAGACCGCTGTGCTTAGTAAGTATGTACCTATCTATATAATCTGGACAGCGACTACTACTACTACTACTACTACGATGGAGCCAGACCAATGGGGTTTCAGACTAAAGTTTCAGAATGCAGTGACTCGTGTCTTGAGTACAAAATTAGGGATAGTTAAAGAAAGTTATTTGCCGAATTGTGAAGTTTTATGACATTAATTGGTCTTGGCAGTTAATTTAAAATAAAATAGGAACGATGCGATTATGAGCTCAGCTCTGAAAACCATTCACTCCTCCTCCTTCCCACTTCCCATATTACAGATCGACAAACAGGCTATACCAACACCGTAGGCTGAGTTCATAACACGTATAGATAGATACATTTATGCGTTCGGCACTTGGCCCAATGGGGCCCAGGCGTGATACCTTTATGGCAAAAGGAGAAACAAGGATGAAGAGAGAGAGAGAGAGAGAGAGAGAGAGAGAGAGAGAGAAGGGGGGAAATGCTTTTAAGTATGGTTTTAGGGAAGGAAGAGTGACGCTTCTAAACGTTAAACTGATTATGCTTACAAATGATCAAGTTTTAAAAGTTGTCGTTCAAGTCCAGAGCCGCGTCATGATGAAACCTAACCATCAAATCAAATGACGTGTTCACCCACCGACACGACTCTCACGCCTTCCTTCCGCCAGCGGATTCCCTGGTTCACTGGCTCTCTCCTCTCATTATTACTGGGCGGGTGAGGAGGGCTGTTTTCGGGGCGAATGTTCTCCAGTCAGTTTTTATGCATTTTCTAAATTTCTTCATTTTTGACTTATAGTCTGATATTTTGCTCTACTAAATTCCATCTCAATTCTTTTTCACTTTGTGGCTCACATTTGTTTCGTAGTTCTCATTTCATATGTTCCGTGCTTCTTATCGCTGGATGTTTACTTCTTCATACAATACACTTTCCTCCATCCCTGTGCCAATAAACACTAAATTTACAGCCCCATAAAATCTTTCTTGTCTATGTCTTTTTTTTTGTTGTTTTGATTTTTTCCTCCTGCTTTTACACTCGAAACGAAAGTAAACTCAAGTCAGCACTCTACAGGATGTTGTTGTTGGATCTTGGGTTCGTTCGTCCATTTGTTGGTTAGTTCGTGCTGTCGGTCATGCTGCTGGGGATGTGTTCGGGATTAGTGGGAAGGCATATTATGATTCCATGTGAGGATTAAGTAAGGTGTAGTAGGATGGGATATGGGTGCTACCTTAATCTTAAGTTAATGCAGCTCTAAATTCTGGATTTAGATCAGGAGGTTGCATTCGAGGGAGAACGTGGACGAGTGAGATGGTTTTAGTGGGTATTAAAAGAAGGTAGGTTCGGAGGTAGGTAGGTAGTTATGGATATGTTTGTTGGAACAAATAGCTGTGTATACCTACCCATCTTACACCGAGCTACCTACCTACACACATACAGTTTGCGATGTTAATGGGGCATGAGTATACTTGGCATAAAGCTCCCTGCACATTTTATTTTTCCCTTTTTCCACCATGCGATGACAGTGAGGAACGATTTGAAAGCGTGCGAAGAGGTCATAAGGATTGCCATTATTTCTGTGTGCGGAGAGAATGTTTGTTTTAACGCCAAGTAAGCCGCCACTCCATGATTTTGTTTGACTCGATGGATGTAGGGATGTATATGCATAGGAGCTTCCTTTATAGCTCCGCATATGGAGACCCCAAGTTGTTGGATTTCGGGTCAAGTCCTTGAAGATTTGCGATGAGTGCGCTGAATCTTATTAAGCTTTTTCTGTCATGATCATTCATTGTCTCACACTAACACTCACACTCCCAGTCACAGTCACAAACAGTCACTCACAGCTGAAGCCAAGCCACTCCGAACCTCAGCATGTATTAGGGGAAGTAGCAGTTTTAAATTTAATTACATTGTTGAAACACTCTTTCTGTTTCTTCTTTGTTGACATAAGCGCTCTCTCTCTCTCTCTGTCTCTCTATCTCTAAGACTGTACGCTCCTAGACCCGATGGAGTGAAATCGAAATTACCTATACGGCACATAATGGAACAAGTATGTATACCGGTTCGTCTGGCGGTTAACCATTTTGTTAAATCTTCCTGGTTAAGCAAGAGCCAAGCTCGATCTGAAATGGATGGGTGACCTGTGCTCCGTAATCCTGCAAGGCTCTGATATGTACGTTGCAGGTCCCAGAGTTCATTCTGCAGGATTTCTGGCGTTCCTTTCTCTAGGAAAAGTAGTCAAAAATAATAAAATCAAATAAAAATAAATGACTATAGTGAGTAGTGGCAGTCGTCTAGTTGCCTATCCCTGGAAATAAGCGATGTATAACGGAATCGCTTTGTGGATGTGACGTTAAAGCAATTATTTACATTATTTACATTTATTTTTATCCAGAAACTTATAAATATCTGCCTGTACACTCACCGACCAGGACGGTGAACATATGGCGTTGCGTTGGGAGGAGGCTATAAAGATTAGTGGCTTGCCTTGGGAATAATCAGGAGGAATAATGGCTGCAGGGTAATTATAATTTTTCTTGTCTGAGCGTGATTGTACGGGGAAATTATGACGGTATTGTATTGCAGGAGGAAACTCATTATTCATGATGTGAAGGGAAGTTGACAGGGGACGGACGGGTAGCGGGGAAATTAATGTTGGTGTCTGACTGGCTCCCTCACTTGGGCTTCCGTCTTCAAATGCAATCAAACCAAACCAAATCCTTGTCATTGCCTTGTCTCGCTCCGTCTCGCCTCGGCAGCCCAGGACAGGACCGACGGGGATCAGTGTAAACAGGCTGTAAAGTCAAACGCCAACAAGGCAAACACCACATGCTCAACGTACTCCTAATTCCTACTCATGAACTAATATGAATATCCCAGGCAGGCCTCAACCAACACCAGAGGATACATAAACAAATTATTCGGCAATTTTTCATTCAACTGCATGTCGATACGGGCCAAAGTAGTGGCTACAGGCACATGTAGAGCATCTATTTCTAGACAGCCTATACTCATATGTATGTACAAAATTATACTGTGCTATTGTGCACTAGGCAATTATGCCCCAAGAATTATGCATTCAATTATGTAAACTTTTACATAATAACGTTAATACATACGAACATACATACATTATACTCAGCACCGTAGCTGCATTTATCATTGGTGCCCTTATTGCCGTCGTATTCAACCAGTAATTTCAAAAAGGGACCAATAATCGTTGTGTACACATTTTTGCCTGGGTTTTGCAAAGTGAGTTTTGAGGCGGGACAAAACATTTATCCCTTACAGATTCTAGAACTATTGAGCTAGTTGAGCTTCATGTACATATGTATTTCAGTAAAGGTTTCATAAAAACAAATGATCGAATATGAAGGCAATAAGGAGGCCCATAATAAATTTAGATATTGTGCACGTGTCTACCGTAGCCGCGCTAACAAAGTTAACAAAGGAAATGTTCATGGAACTCTTGAGTAAAACGGTTGGCACATTAACAAAAGGGTGGTGGGTTGGAAGCTGGAATTGGAAATCCACCTTGTGATACACTTTCCATGTGCTGCCTGAAATAATGAAAAAAAAACTCCTGAATATGATTACCTACTTCAGTTTGCGAGACTACACAAGAGTACGAAAAAAACTTGGAATTTGGCTGGATTTTGAATAATAATCAGAAGAAGACGAAGTGGCAAATGGCAATGTACAGGAGAGTGAAAAGGAAGACAGAAAAATGAAAGGAACGTGCTGTTAAAATGAACGTAAAAGGAAGGGAACAGTTGTTGAAACAAAGTTGAGAGGTTCATCACTGAGGCTATGCAAATAATGAGAGGATGATTACATGCTTAATGTAAACACGTACAGAATGGTGAGCGGTGTGAAAGCTAATTACCCTGTTAACTCCTTTTTATTTTATCCTTATTTTGTAGGTAGGGAAAGTAGAACTTTTTTTTATCGTGTGACCTGAGCACAAGGAATGAGGAGAGGAAGCGACGGACAGGAAAAAAGAAGGAAGATGAAGCAATCCAGCCCTACAGGGAGAGATCAAGACACCCTTCCTTCTTAGATACATACATAGAACCTACATTTGCATACATACTATACATACAAGTGCTAAGCACACTTTTGTTGGCGGTAGGTATACCTATGGCCCATATGCGGATTAGAGCTACATATTCAGAATTTGGAATGCCAAGTGTGTTGCAGCTGGAAACTAAACGTCAACCAAGTCGAAGAAGTAGTTACAACTTTTATTCCTTTTTTTTTCTCCTGCCTTTTGTCTTTTCCCAATGGTGTGACTTAATTTTGCTCAAAACCTCTTTCGTTTAGTTTCTTTTTTTTTCTCTTCCAGTTTTATGGAACACGAACAAGGAATGACAATTAGTTTACAGTTGTTAAATACAAATTCAGATAAACCCTCCCACACCCATCTCATCCCATTCATGATTGATACAAAGCCCAGCTCCAAATGAATTTGAGGCCCTCTGCCCCACAACAAATAATTATTACAATTATAATTACTACGACTATGAGTGCATACCTACATGTGTTCAACAACTAATGGAAGGATTGTAAGGAACAGAGGCTCTGCACAACAGAACAAAAGATCCAAAAATAGCATACAATTCTGAAATAATTGCGCTCTAAGTTCAATCAAATAGGATTACCTACCGTCAAAGTCTGCCCGATTTCCCCTTCACTATACTTCCGAGAATTTCCCTAATTTCCATTCAATTCTGCTGTTCGATGGTACAAACTGTA
>JAQFZC010003473.1:0-18672 GCA_034695205.1 Dicyrtoma fusca
CAGCTATGTATGCGTATTATTATTGATGCTTTGGAGTCAACCAGTGTTTTAGCATCCTATACATTTCCGTTCCGTTGTTGTTTTGCTGTAGCCTTGCTTTTGTTATGCTTTACTCGAATAATACTCGAATTCGAATTTATAAAGACAGGACGGGTGCCTCCTTCTTTCTTCCCAAAACCTCATGCGTTGAAACTTGTGAATTTGTATGCAGCTTTTTTTTTCCTTCCTATTTAAGTTGGTTATTACGTTACTCCTGTATCCACAGGTTAATATCACAGACGGATAGAAGAAAAAAAACAAAAACAAAAGCTTGGGCTTGAACTTATTTTCTTATCCTCTGCAGTGTATCAAGGTACCTACAACAATACAACCACAATTACTGGACAAACTCGTACATCTATATGGGGTAGTTACTTGCGTACACGCTTCCTTTCCTTATGCCTCAGATTAAACAAATGAAATTCCTTACTAGTGGACGACGAGGAGACTAAAGTACAAATTTACGAATTTACGAATTATGGAGCATTTAGGATGAAATTTCTTAAGGCGTGAGTTACCCTTACAAGTACGAGCTGTTGTAATAACGAAAAGATGGTGAAATAAAACACTATGCATCTTTGACAGTTCAAAAATACTCACAATCTTGGGTCAAAATCAGAGCTATTTTTCTGGCCATGCACATACACGATGATTATGTAATGCCGTCTCGAGATAATTTTTCCAGAGATTAGAAGAAAACAAGACAGTGTCGACTATCGACCCCATAGATTTATTCCTCATGACTTGTATGAATCGCTATCTTGTATCTAAAACTGTTGTTGTTGTTATTTACACAAAACGCCCTTTGAGAGACGAGGTAGACGGAATTTTTACAGGATTTCCATAGCGCGATCTTAATCAGGAAAAAGAAAAAACAGATGGGAATAGGACCTGTGTGGCTCTACTGTATGCCTGGTAAGGCTGGAGTAGATTTGCTTCAATGCTATTCGTGACAGTGCTTTTCCTACATATTTTGCTAATAACTCCCACTGATCACTGATATGAGCTCTTTTACGCACAATTGAAAGACATGCGTTTACTAGTCATGTGGAACGGTGAGGATAGTGTGTGTGATCTCTCCGTATATGTTCAGAGAAACGTGGGATTTCTTTTATGCGACGAGAGAGTTGATTGTATCTGAGCGCTCTATCGTTCAATCGAAATCGAAACTGTTCATCCTTCATGGCCACTGCCTGATGTGTACCAAAACCAAAGCCAAAACCAAAACAAAGTTGCAGTCCGGCCCTCAGTCATCAGAAACCCTGAGCTCTGGATCATTAGGAGATGAACACTGACTTTTATGGAGATTATTTTGTTCTTTCGCGGAATATTATGTAATAAATATTTTACAATTTACAAAATCAAGATGAAGAAGAAGAAGATGATCATGATGATGATGATCTAATGATTGGAGCAGAGAGAACATTTCCCCCAGTGTCATGATTCCATTTACACGAGCAATAATAACAAAAGAAGTAGCATGTCATGCCTGGACTGGATTATTAGTTGTTACGGTCTCATTGCAGTTAGTGGTGAGTCCATGGCTCTCGGTGTTGTTGTTTTGCATGACGGACTGAACTTGTTTGGGCTTGTTGAGACTGACATGGATACTATGAATGCATGGCTACTACTGATACAGGGGACAGGGAAACAAGATCGAAGGAAGATGAGAATTAAAATGAAGATGAAGACAGACCGAAAGGATGAAGTTTGTTTGGGATCATAGGACCCAAAGATGCGAAAGAGGGCCCGACCAGTAGCACCGGTCTCAAAACTCAAAAGCAAAACTCCTCTTCGTTGCCTTGGATTCCAGTTCTAAAGGCTTCCTTCATCAGGTAGTCCGTCCGTCCGTCCGTCCGTGAGCATGGACTTTTATGCGGTCATACAGGGAGCGACTGAACCTCTTCTTTACGAGAAGTTACGACCAAGTGCATAACGATGATAAGACTAACAATAAGATTTTAACTGTTTCAGGGGGAAGTAATCAAATAAGCTGGAACTGCAATCCTTTTTGAATTAATTTACATATGGGACGAGGGCCCATTGCATGGCCATGGTGGAGAGAGAGAGAGAGAGAGAGAGTGAAGTTGTTCGGCAAGATTTCAATCGAACCATCAAAAAACACTCGCCGTTTCATATATTAGAGTTGAAGGGACAAAAAGTTTATGAGGAACACACAAGAGTCTATTTCATTATGATTTGATCGTCGAGTCGACTAGAAGTCGAGAAGACTATAATTTAGACGAAATATCCATCAACAGTGGAAATAATATCGTTTGAGTGACATTAGGGATTATCTCTCGTTGAGCACTGCCCTGTAATGCTTATGTTCTGTCAAGTTATACAGCAAATACATCCAGGCTCAGGAGATCCAGGGACCTGCCCATATGCTTGTACCTACACTTTGAAAAAATTATTGCAGATATGCAATTATCTCACACATCTTACAAAATTCTTTTGGCCCTTATTGAGCTCCTTCAATCTGATAATTCAATATTTCCATACGCTTCAAATAAATTCCCTTTTCCATTCTATGTAGGTACCTATGTATTCCATTCCCTAATTGAGCCTATCCATCCACACAACACTAGCCTCACTCACAGAGTGTGCGATTTGGATCTAAATCGCCATTTGATACTTTATTGGGACGTGAGCATTATGAAATTAGACGGAGGATCCCAATATGAAACACATTTACAACTGGCACAGATCGACTTTTAATGCAGTCTACGTGCAGGGGAGGCAAATCGTAAAAATGTATGTACAAATGCCCAATTACCTGCTACATTCATTCAGTCTGCCCCACTCACATACATACATAGTTTGGTACTTAAATGGTTCGACTTGGCCAGCAACATGAGTAGCCTCACACTCAATACTCAATTCACTTCACTTCCTTTCCTATCATTATTGGCTTGAAATTGTTTCTGTTTTCTGCTCCTTGTGTTGTCTGTCAGTCTGTCTGTCATGGAATTTTGTTCCGTTCTTTACCTTACTTGGGAGGTAAATTAGACTCTAATTTCTCACTTGAAGGGCTCATTACAGATTATGATAAAATAAGGAAAGACTGACATGCCTCAATGAAATACTGAGAGTAGAGACTAACTTATTTAGCACTGGATGCTGCTGTGATGGGTCAGTTTCAGTTTACACAGTTGTTTTCTTTTCTTGAATTTAATTAAATCGTACTTGCAGCTGAACTAAAGTTAGGTACGCTTGTATTTTAATAGAGACTCAAGGATTAACCTGAAGGTAGGTTCAGCTACAAGGAGACTTTATACGTAATTCTGTATGTAGGGAAGATGCATACATACAGTGGATTCTAGACATGCTAAAATTGCTGTGATTTAAATAGAAAATTCAAGCATGAAATCCTCTACTGACATTCTCTGAATCTGCATGACGTAGTACAATAATTATATATGTATACGGGTGGCTCATGTACAGATCAATTTTTGCAATCACCACTACCCAGACGTGAAAGATACCAGCCAAATTGTACTTCTACCAACAAATTTCTCATTCCTATCTGTAGACTTGTGTGTGTCCTATTCATATTCGAAATTTGAGTCATTGAGCAAATGCATAATTGGCGTTTTGAAGTAAAGACTTCCTTAATCAACAGATCTTATGGTGAACGAACTTAAAAGCTTCAAATACTGTAATTTTCTTGGTACGTTTACCTGTGGAGTATGCCAGCATAGTATAAGCCGGTAGCTGCAGTAGCTAGAATTCATGAATACAGTCATAAGGATGCTAGTTTATTAAAAATATCCCACAAGTCATGAGTTTTTATGAGCACTCATAATAAACTTTGAGAATCAGACACCCAAAGGAAAGAGCCTCTATTTCTCTTTACCTACTTACTAATGTCCATATAGTTTTGACGTCCTTTAGTCACAAAGTCTGGTTGGAGAAAGAGAAAGAGGTTATAGCCATTTGAAATGTTGATAAACAGAACCAAGGGACGGACAGTACCGTTCTGACTGACAAGTAGCTTACAATTTAGTTACAATCAAAAGATGTTGTTGAAGTGGTGAAAATAAAATCATTCCACTCACCTACTTGCCTTGCCTTTCCTTGGCTTATTGTCCATCGCAATACGTCTTTAGTTTTAATTTTACTGCCTTCCCTCATTTTCTGCCCTCTCAATCCGTAGAGTCTGGCGTGTACTCTTTTTTCAAAATGTGATGGCCTCTAGATATACATGTATCTCGGCTTATTTATCTGTATACACAATGTGCATCTCATACTGCCTACTTGACTACGACCCAGATGCGCACGGTTAATTGTGTACTAATAATAGTATACTATCACAACAACATCCGACACTTCAACGTACAGGTATCATGGACGCTCTCTGAGTATGGCTCTCCATGCACCAAAGTTTCGTAAGAGGATAATTTACGACGAAAAAAAACACAATTTTTTCTGTCTCTCTCTCTCTCTCTCTCTCTCACTCGTCTCAGCCTTTGAATTGGATTCGCTCTTCACTCCCCAAAAGTCTTTTGATAAAAGTTGAAATGAAAATAAATAGAATCTCGACAATAATGGAGAATGCTTCATGCATGTGTAATTTGAAGACAAATAACAAACAAGATGGAATATATTGACTTGACTCCAACGGCTGACGCTCAATGATGGAGCAGTAGGGACGGAAAATATGTACTTGGACCTTTTAGAGAGGAAGTTTAAGTCGCACAAAATTTGAATGCACTCAATCGTAAACGGTCGGTCCGTCCACGCATTATTGAATTTGAGACGAGACGAGAGCAGCAGGTGCATAACTCAAAAAAACAAAAAAAAAGATGCTTAAGTTCCATGGACTAGTCTGATGATGCCTACAGAATGCTGCAGATCCATTAGGCTCCTAAAATAGACAGTGATCCTTATGCTACAGGTAGGTAATTAGAGGAATATAGGTAATTAGCGTGGCTAAAATATGGGCTCATTACGTATCTCATTTTGTGAATACTTTTGAGTCTTTTTTTTCAAGTGTACGTATACATTCATAACTATCTGTCTCACATGGAGGTACAAACACATAATAATTTAATGCAATTCAAAATTCTAGAGAATGAAGGTAAAAAAAAACATGTAAGGACTGCGTAAGTTCCTTTGAATAAAAAAAAATGAATTCCGTGTGAGGGGTATTTGTGAAAAATGTAAGCAGTGGCTGTACACACAGATGCGTATTTCACATATAGTGATAGGAGGACGTATTTATTCGAAAAGTGCAGGAAGCGTGAAACATCTGTCATTGGGATTGAACAGGTAGGCAGACGAACTACTTGTTGAACACATAGACATGTGGTGTGGAACATGAGATGAACATAAATTCTGACCCATCACTGCAGACAGTGAGTGTCCATAAAGAGATTACATAAAATATATTCTCCTTCCAAACATCCCCACCTCCATCTCATCTCATATCCACCAACCTTTTATCTAGAGCAAATATATATACTCATTGTTAAAATTGTAATATTTATTTAGTCCTTTGGAATATCATGTAGAACATAAACAGATAATAATCATAATAATAATAATAATAATAATAATAAGACAATAGCCAGGCATTCATACAGAATTCAGAATCCAGAGACGGCTTATGAGTAGTAAAATAATGCAGACTGTGTGCCTTTTAGCACACAAGGCAAACCTCACTAGTAAGAGCAGATAGCCAAGAGCTAGCGGAAAAGTCGACGTCGAGACTTGCATGAATCATAATCATTTGGTGAGTTTGGGTTTCCTCTCGAAAATTTTCCCCCACCTCACTTTACTCTCTCACACTAGTCACAGACTCCCTACACACATGTGTATAATTTGCAGACAGATACAAATTAACCTTAAGTTGTAGGAGCAGACTATGTACCTACGTGTAGGGTTGCAGTCCAAACGGAATACCGTACTGAGGGAGTACAGTGCAATGCCATGCAATTTGATTTCGCTAAAGTATGTATATACATAGCTAATACGTAATATACCTATATACAATATACGTCATTAATATTGTGGTTGGAAGTTGTGTACTAGCTAGGTGTGCTATGTGCGTAATTATATACTGATCTTGCTATATAGTAAATAGTAGACCGTCCAAGCTTCTCACTAGTCAGAGCAGATTCGTTTGGGAAGGAAGGCGGAAAACCAGGGTATATTTTCCAGATGATAGAGGATCCAAAGGAGGGGAAAAAACCTCCAGACTTGGATAAAGCAACAATTACAACTACAACTACAGTTATATAGATATAGTATATAGCAATAGTCGTCCGTCTTATAGTTATAGAGCCCTAGTACACGAGAAATAAAAACAGTTGAGTGTAATACGTATATTACGTATCCAATTCGAACGTGAAACATTCACCTTCTCAATCATAATCTTGCATAAACATTCCCAAGATCCCTGGTGTGGATGCCACTGGAGATATTTGTGAGTCAGGATGCTTTTCGCCTTTCAGTCAAGTCATTCTTGCTCGTAAGATTTTCATATTTATTATTTTTTTTTTGCTTCTTGAACAGACGGAGTCTTGTCTTGACAACCGTGGCACTTGCACTCATACAGACACACCGACCGACCAGACCCTTTCTCTATCTCTCTGTCTCTCTCTCTCTGTGTGTATAATGGCATTCCTACAAACCTACAAAAAGTGCCAATTTATTAATCCTTTGCTTTGCCCTCACTAGACACTCCAAGGGCTCACGCGGTGCTCATTGCACTTGCTATTAAACTTCAAACGTACTGAGAGATGTGGATAAGTGAAAGATGGTCATAAAACAGTTTGTGGATTAAATAGCGTCATATTATCTCAAGCTGGAGCTATAACTTGAATCAATTGTGAGGTAGAACACTCAACACAAGGGACTCTCAATGAAATGGAAATGTATGCGGAAGACTTTGTTCTTCAAAACTATGAAATCTAAACGATTTGTGGGAGATTTGTTAGTGTTTGTTTGTGGGCTCTTCCACCCATCATCACCCCACTAGACGAGTACCTATGTATTGTGAGGACGAGACAAGAAAGACACAAAACACTGTGTACAACTGTATACACACTACACACACACTGCCTTTCTTTCTTTTGACAGAGATCATCGGCGCTAATTCCATTGAAACTGAAAGGATGCACTCCTCATGCTACAATTTCCTTCTAATCATCATTATCATAAAAAATGACTGCGCTCCACAAGTCATTCTGTCTTCCTTCCTAAACTACTGTGTACATAGTGTAAAAGGAAAACAAAAGGTTCAGCTACCGTGCTTGACTTTCTGAGCCTTTTTTCCTGCTGGTCCAGGTGACGATAAGAGTTTGCAATTATTTGTAGCCAATGATCCACAAATCTAGGAGACGTTGGCTTTCAACGTAAAAGTACAATGGGCACTTGAGTTAGAAGGCATCCCTGATGACTTGGCCCTGTAGTCTGTAGAATGATGAATCACGATGACTTTCCACTTTGGCAGATCTGACCTGAAGGCTCCTATCTCTGGGTGCTTTTGTTGTACCTGAGATGAATGTCAATTTATTTCGGATATTTACATTAACACTCAATCTTTTTCTATGGGTCAGCAGAATTTTTGAATCACCTTGTGCTTGTTTTTACTCAAACTTTCCCGATAGAAATTCGACTTCCTTAAGCACCACGTACTAATTTAAGTGCGTGCTAGTTAGTCTCCGTCCAGATTCAAATTTATAGAATGAACAAGGCCTTCAAGAATGACTCCACGAGAATCCTGAAATTGCTCCGCAATCTCACAAACCATCGGAAATCTTTTAAAATTATCTCGGCGTTTTTAAAGCTATGGGCTGGATAGAGAAAAAATGGAGTGCATCGCTCTCAAATTTTAAACTAACCATTTTTAACAGTAAGTTAGTAGGTAGGTATACTTGGGTTCGTATGTGGACTTCAAAATTGCTTTGATCAAGTACTGATCAAGGCGATAGACGTCTGTACAGGTTAGACAGACAATGCTCCACGATTTCCTCCAATACGAGAGATTCATCCGACGCCGTAAAATCAAAATAATGGTGTAAAAGCTGATGAAAAAAAAACACAACCTACCTATATGATAAATAAAAATGAAGACCAATCGACGGACGATCGAAATCTCGCCCCTCTTTCACTTTCTGTGCTTTTATTTACTCTTTCTTTGGGTTTGAGCACAATTTGACATGATTATAGTGTAGACATTTGAGCTGTCAAAAAAAATCTATTCTTCATTGTACAGATGTACAGATTGACGACGTGGATTCAGGTGGTCGCTGTATCTATAGACATGAGCTAATTAAAAATGGCTTACACTTAATTACGAGGAGAATAGACGCTTTTGCTTTCATGGGTTATTTGTCTTCTGTCAAAAGCGGCCGTTGAGACAAATTGAGGCCGTCGCCTTTTAAATTGCTTGTACATTGAAGAACAGACCACAAACATTTATCTAACGATACGTGTACGTATACATACATACCTGCATGCCATGTGTCATTATTGTAATTAAATACTATGTACTTTGCCTCAAAGGGAAGAGTGTAAGGAAACCAAAGTAAACAAAAACAACTAATAGATTTAAAAAAAAAACACGTCGGCGCTTCAAATTGCTAATAATTTCCTTGTAATTTTCAGATTTGTTCCGGCTCATTTCATGGGAATTTTATGGGAAGCCATAGGACTTAACTGTAGCATTGAGTTACAATAGTACATACGACTTTGGAACTGAAAGTCTTTGAACTGACGGCAGACAGGGAATTGGAGTCTCTATTTTTTAATTAAACTGTGCCCGGGATGGAAATACGATAACATCCACAAACTCCTGAATAGAATCTTTGTAATCCATTAACCTTATTCCGAAGAAACTCTACATTGACTCAAGCCTATAGTTTTTTTTATACATCTGTTAACATTCCATTGTTCCTCACAATCAAGAAAGAATTCACCATCCCGTCCGTCCATCAATTTCATCCCAATTCCAGTTGAATCTCAGTCCCAATCCCAATCCCAATCCAAACGCCACGTAGACGAAATTACTTGGGCGGCTAAGTCCATCGATAGAGAAAGAAAGAAGACCATCTTTCTCCAAAGAGCTAAACACAACAAAGGACAGGAAGAGGACTAGAATATAATTAATTGAGCAACGACGATGAAGAGCTCGTTCAGTATGTGGGCCATTTCTTTTATGCTCCTGGCATCCACTTTTCTCTCTAGGAACGGGGTGAGAGGTCACGGGAGATTAATTGAACCACCATCACGATCATCCATGTGGAGGTAAGAGACTTTTTAAGATTTTCGATTAAATACTTGTGTGTGAGTACTTCTTTGAAGGAGATACTCATTATAAATAAGCTTCAAATTAATCTTTGTCCCTAATTGTGTAATGCAAATGTAGGCAGTAGAGTTTCTACTTTAGTTTGTAATTATACATATACTGGGTAGGATTTAACCTATTCGGAACTGGGAAACCATGGAGACGAGATGCTTTAAAAAAAGGTTATTCTACAAATAAACGTTTTTTAAAACGCTCAAAACAAGATATTGATATTTAAAAAAGCATTCGAAATACGTAAATAGACCTTTAAAAAAGGTTAAAACAGGAAACTAACATTTTAAAAGGGTCAAAAGCACAGTAATTCACATTTTCAAAAAGGTCAAAACAGGAAACTAACATTTTAAAAGAGTCAAAAGCACAGTAATTCACATTTTCAAAAAGGTCAAAACTGGAAATTAATATTTTCAAAAACGTTCAAAAATTAGTGAATAACTTTAAAAAGGTTAATCTGGAAATAAAAATTAACGTTTTAAAGACGGTCAACAAACAAGACAGTTAGATTTTCGAAAAGATGCAAATGTAGATATTGTATCGTTTCGAAATGTTAAGTACAGCGCTGGAGCTTTAAGGGCATGATTTAACTTTGCATTGAATAGGATTGTGTAATATACACCGCGATGTACGTATACAGGAATGACTGGAGAGACCCTCCAGCTACAAAGAAAAAGTAAAAGTTTAAAAGGAAAAATATCAAAGTAAACTGTGCATTGTGAGTTACCTCACCAATTCATTTTTTTCTCTCCATTTCTTGTACCATTTGTTTCATCCATGACTTGACAGTCTAAATCGATAGATTTTTTTGACAGTATATCTTACGTTCAATTGGTTTGGTATGGTATACCGCATTTGCCACAGGTATTATAGTGTAGGAGTGCTCAAGGCACATACATGGATAGTTTACGTAGAATTGAAGAATTTTGTGTAACAAATAAAAAATTAAACACAAAATTGAAAACCAAAGCCAAAGCCAAGGATTTGGATACCTGACCAGAAGTAATGGGATGTTGTTTTTGCCCATCAAGGAACCTCACAGATTTTTATTGTTAGGATCACATCATATCACGTCATGACGGCGGATCATATACTATATCGATTGAGAAAATTTCTGTCACAATTTTTTTTCAAGTTCAGTCCTCAACCCCTCCACCACAGTCGAATAAACATAAAATGGAAGAAACACAGAGTCTTCCAATGGATCCATGTAAATAGTGGAATGTATTTTTCCTTAAAACATTTCTTGAAATTCACAACAGCCAAATACATATATGTGTAGGCTACATGTAGCTAACTACTCGTACAAAAACTACACCATTCAGAATTTGGTTATGATTTGTACTCATTCCACTCCAACCTAATGCAAAATTCATGTAATACTTTTTGGGGGAATGTCTGAGCTACTTAGCTGGTCGTTCACAACATGATTGGAGTTGAATGTATTTCTGTGACAAGCACGTAAAGATGATTTTCAAAGAGCTTTTGTCAAGATTTACCATTTTCTTATCGTTTAAGCACGCCGACCGAGAGATACTTATGGCTTTGGAGTGCATTTTGATTCTTGCCTGTACTTTTTCAATGCATTTGCATCCTCAATTTCTTTGCCCAATGTTCGCATGGGTTTTAGTTTTTGTTTTTTAGTAGGCTCCATCATGTTTCTATTTTTCAATTTCTTCCTTTTAAATGAGGCCGTAGATATTTGAAGTCTGCCTCTGTTCTGTATTATTTTTGAAGCTTCCCATAGAATTCCAAAAATACTGTTTTAATTCATTTTGTTTTTTGTTTTTGTGATTTGGAATGGAATTCAAGATTTGGGAAGGAGATATCTCAGAATATTATGCAACGCTATCATAAAAATGCAAAAACAAAAAGTATTAAAAATAAAAGGATCACAACAACATGACTGTATAGCTTACAAGGACAAAAGTGCAGACAGCTTCCCATTTTTATTTCTGTTTTGAATGGAAGTAGCCCTCCACACACAGGTTATACAGTTGTCATAAAAATTTGGAAGACAAAAAGTGTGTATGTTGCAAGAATACAAATGAAGTAATTACGTATGTACCTACGTACCCAGGTATTAGGTAGATTATATGTAGGTATCTATGTACCGTTGCATTAGTTTTTCTGCCCTGTGTCCTACAACAGCTAATTTAGTTCCATAGTACCTATTATTACCTCCTATGACTGCTTCTTTGTATGTAACCCTTTGTTATTCTGCGGTCCTCCTAAATAGGTACTAAATACTACGTATATACATACATGTATATAAACCTCCTGTTACACAATCAAATGATGCAGACTGACGTCCACAATGCACTGCAGCGCATTTCACTTTAGTAGTGAGAATAGTACATCAATGGCTATGTTGTTTCATGCTAATCGGATCAGTCTTGCTTTAATACGAGATCTGATGAAAACCTTTGATTACCAAACACCAAAGTTTAAGTTAAGAAAGTCAGTTATACACGCCTATATGGAGCCTGCATGCATATTATGCATAGATACTAGTATATCTGTAGGTAGAAGGCATACATAGGTGTACTTCATCTGTAGCCTGTAGTGTAAGTATAAAAAAGTATGTCATCTCATAGAGCTGTGTTTAGAGTAAATGATAATATGCTAATCATCCAACAATGAAAATTTTGCATTACCGCTCACCAGGTGCTTAAAGTGTAGAAATTTTAATTTAAGTCTCCCAACCAAAATCAACTGCAATCACTGGCACTGCACTGTCAGCTATGCAATAAAGTTGAAAGTGCAGTAGTTAATTTTCTTTGTTTTAATAAAGATGTTCAAGATGATAGAATTTATTTCCGATTACAAGACTATATTTCTACTAATGCATAAATAATGTGTGAAGGCTTCTGTAGAATTTAATCCTAATAGACATTTTAACGGTTACTTTTCTGCTTTCTTTATCATCTGCCAAACCTATGGATGTATGCTCTGCTCTGAGAATTCCCAAAATGTCATGTTTTGACACCCAGAAGAAAAATCGAACTCAACGCCTTCAGCTCCATTAAAACTTTCATTCGTCTCTAAACTGTTTCTGATTCTTGTAGGTTCTACATTATTGTTAGATGAAAGGCAGAAATAACATGATTTTGATATATTTTTATAAAATTTAAGAATCTTTTAGCTAGGATGATAAGGCAGGAATTTGTAAATCATTTTCACAGTCAATGACACAGTAAATGAACAAGCAGTAGCACTTTTAGCATTTTTATATTTAGAGGCTCAGATGGAGGATAGTTTCCGTTTCACTTTCATTTAAATCCTTACAATCTCCCCAAAGAATCTAGCTGCCTCTCAAAATTACTTAGTTTTATTCATTTAGATACATAAGGTTGACCAAATCATTTTACATAGTTCCGATGTGCCACTGCACTGATGCTTAAAAATGTTACTTTTCCTCAGTTTTGTATGCCCACTTGACGTTCAAGTGCTAGTTGTGTTGTAAATATGTAAATGTTATACGTATTTAAAGTTTTAAGGTCATACGTATACCTATATACACCGTACTGCGTTCTTCCTAGTATAAAAAGCTTGTGCTGGTCACACATTGTTGTGAATTTTCTCGAGCATCGAGGCAATAGGAGGGTTTATTAGAAGCTTGTAAGCCGTAAAAATGTAAAATTGTCGTTTCAAATAAGCTTTCACGACCGAGTAATCACCTAAATAGTAAGATTGACCGACCTATAACATTTAAGCGACAGGTTGAATGTACATAAACTTACGAGCGTTCCTATTACCCATTTAATAGTATGATCTTCGTCATCAGTACGTAACTATATGTACTACCTATGTATATCTCATCTGTGTATGACCTTCGTACCACCGAAATCAAATAATCTAATTTTTTATTACTTGCTATAACTTCATAAATAATACTCTCTGACATTCTACTGTATGTATACGAACACCACAGAAATGTAATAATAATAATTATTCTCCTTCAGCCCTACAGGTTTTGAAATAATCCTTCTTGCGATATTCCAACAGCACGTACTTATGTATTTACGTTATATTAATTAATCACATTGAATTCCTAGGTACATACTGTACTTCCACTTCCATTCTATCTGTACATTAGGTCCCTTCCGACCTCTCCGGAAACACATTGAAAAATAATGTTATTAGACGACTTTGGTGAAGGTTTTTTGTTTTGTGTCTCATGATAAGGTGTATCTTTGTATGTATGTATACCCGTGAAAAATGGGACATAAATGTAGGAAAGGGATTTCGTAAACATCACCATTTTGTCGGCTATTAAACTCTTTCTCTCTATATATCATGTCGTATTTGTTTTACCTCATTTGCAATCACAAATCATAGTTTTAGTTCCCACAAAATTTAGCACATGTATGTAAATAATAATTAAATTCTACTGCATGCTCCTGAGCCTGGGAAACGTAAAATACTAAAAACGAGAGCATGAATATATATATACCTATATATACAAAGGGCATATATGTACCTATAGCCTATAGCTAAACGGATGATGGTGAAGCTTATTAAATTATAGTGTATCTCTCTGTATACCTAATTATGCTATCAAGCTATGAAGTGACCGATTACTCGTGAGCTCCCCTGCTATGCTATGGGGATCTCGACTGTCTTTATAATCATCATAATCATGGACAGCATAAAATAAAGACATCTACCCAGAAGCATGCATGCAGTGCTAAAAAGTATGCACATACCTATACAATGTACAATGTACCAACTATTTAGTGGCATTCATTACTTCTGTCTTCTGTCGTCACTCTGTATTGTAGTAACATTGTCTTAATCATGGACACACGAATGAGAAATCTGTGGAGCAAATGGATTTGTGAAATGTAAGTAGTAATTAGTAGGTACACAGACGCCCACGTTTGTTCCCGTTTGTGAGAATTTCTTGGTTTTTTCTTTATTTTGAAAGTTCAAAGGTGTCTGACTTGTGAGGTACAGGGAGAAACTGTAAATATGTCTCAAAGAATAGTAAATTATGCATAATCAGGATCTGGTTAAGGTGTTTGCATAGATTGCACTTGTCTCTGTGCAAAGTTTTTAGAATAAATTGTGTCCCTAACAGACACACAGGCGGCAGTGCCCCTAAAATGACAGGTACCTACATGTTTATGAACAATTGCATTGCGATTGCATTGCCCTGTAGAAGAAGGTAGCTAGATAGATAAATCTGCTTAACCTTCCAAGCAGCTCTTTTTTTTTATTGAGTCCTTAAAAAATTACCGTGGTTATCATCTCTCTTAATTCTTTCACACCTCGTGTCATCGTTGACTGCTCAAGAGTGACCACGAGGGTATAATCTGGTTTCTTCCCATTTCTTGTTACGGCGCATCTAAATTTGATAAAATCTCTATATAATCGGAGCAAAAATAAAAATCAGGTGGAAATAATACACACACTAAATTAGACTACTTCTCAGATAGTGTATGTATGTAGGTAGGTACCTACCCTACACACAAACACTTACAACAGTATGAATGAATAACCTTGCGAATTTGTTTCACTTTCAGATATGGATTCAACACCACGGCCAATTACAATGATCATGAATTGTACTGTGGTGGCTTGTCAAGAATGTACAAGAAGAATGAAGGGAAATGCGGCGTTTGCGGTAAAGATTTTTGAAAAACTTGTTTGAAAAAATTATGAAAAATACTTTAAATAGCAACCCGCTACAAAAATGTGGACGTTAAGACTATAAACTATAATCTTTGTCTTTGTTCTTTGTTTGTATAGGAGACGCCTTTGATTCGCCTCAACCGCGCGCTAATGAAGCCGGCGGGATTTATGGACAAGGGATCATTGTTCGCAAATACAGGCAGAATTCCATCATCCGAATTAAAGTTGAGCTGACAGCTAATCATAAAGGAGCTTTCGAGTTTCGTCTCTGTCCCAATAATAACGTGAAGAAGGTTGTGAGTCAAAAATGTCTGGACAATTATTTACTTGAGCAGGCCAACAACGAAGGACCGAGGTGAGTCATTTTTTACGAAATGTTTCAATAATTATTTTCAATCGGGATTTGTTTTCTTAAATTAGAGACAGTGCAGTGTCAAATGAACTTTTAAATTGCAAGTGACTGTAAGTAATTGTATGTTTACTTTTTTGTGGACTTAGGTATTACCCGGGTGAGGGGTCGAAGGTGTTCGAGGCGAGATATTTGCTGCCGAGAGATTTGACCTGCACGCAGTGTGTTATGCAGTGGCGTTACATCGCCGGAAACAATTGGGGAACGTGCTCCAATGGATCCCAAGCCATCGGCTGTGGTCCACAAGAAGAATTTAGGGCCTGTTCGGACGTCTCCATCATTGACCAGACCGGCAAAGCATCATCTGATGAAGATAATACAGAAGACAATGTCGTCGACACAGGTAAAGAGTCATTAAGCTTACTTTTCAGACTAACTAGTATATAAGCTGCTGTGGCGTAGAAGCATTATTAAACTCATGTCAGACGCACATCTTCTCAGATTCGTTGTTCGTTCAAATCTCTCACGTTGTATGTATAAAGTATAACCTCAAGAAAAACTACACACAACAAATTACTTCAAAGGCTTGCATCTGCACTACAAGCTTATTACTTCATAATCCTAAACCTTCTTCCTTCAACGGATTTTCATTAGATTCGTCTTATCAAACTTAAGACTGCACACCTCCTGTTTTTAATTCTGTGAACAACTGTGTCTTTTTGTATTTCACTTTGGGATTACGATTGTGTATGTGACATTCCACTGACAAAACAACAACAGGAATTTGTAGGGTCATTAAAGAGTTTTTCGCATTTACGACATTCATCCTTTAATCATCCTACCAAATTACTGTCTGTACTGCCTCGATAGTGAGGAAACCTTATAGGTAGCTTATTTCAGCTTTAAACGGTCATTCAGTCATTGTGCACCCCAGTGGTGGTCCATTCATATATACAATTAGTTTGAGCTTATGTGACGGCTTTTTGCTGGATACATATTATCAAGATTGGGATGCCTTTTATATATTTGTTTTATGGCAATACTGATTCACCAATTCCCTGCTTGGTAGAATTGAATCTAAGCCTGTTTTGAAGATTATGTTAAGCTGTTATAATTCTCAAATGACCGACGTAAGGAGGTAAATAAACAAATAAACAAGACTTAAGTGTTAGCATAGCGCTCGTTTGTGAGGATCAAGTGCAATCTTAATGCTCCTAAAAAATAGCGACACTATTAAAGCTAAAGCTACTCGTCAATTTCGTGATTTCCCGTTTATGCAGCCCATCGGGGGAAGAGAGTGTTTGACATGAATAAAATAGTTTTCCTTTTTGGAGTTGGCCACAGTTTACGCGGAACCACCGTTAGTAGCTTAGGAACTGTGTGCACTATAAATGACAAAATGTTTTTTTCCCTTGTTTTTTCAGATAAATTGGATGAAGTTACCACTACGACGGAGAAGCCGACAGAGATTCCCACTTCGGAGCCGGTTGTATGGCCCTTCATCATGGCATTGGTGGCTCTCATGGTGGCTGCTCTTATCTTTGGCTCCCTCATCGGCTGGTTCTACAGGAAGGAGGCTCTTCAGTTTGCGAGGGAAGCGATTGGGAAGCCTAATAATAAAATGGATGGATCTGGTGGTGGCCTCAACTTTAATCGACCACCAATTCCACCGCCAAGAAATAAGAATAAATCACCCATGGATCTACACAGCGGTCCACCCCGAAGACAGTTGACTCCCGACATTATATCTCAACCGATGCAAGTCACAATAAATGGTTTAGCTGTTTGAGTCAATCGTCAATCGTAGTTGGTAGTGTAATCAGTATCTATACTAACCAAGACTGTACATTCACATACTACTGCTCTTCCACTACATCAAAAAAAAATCTACAGGAAGACTCAGATCAAATCATGGTATGACAATAATAATAATAATGAATCAATTTAAATAACGGATTCACTTCATTCACGGGAGCTGAAGAGGATTACAGATAAAAGGACACACATTACGTATACATACCTATAGTGACTGATTAGAGTTAGGTATTCATTTCTACGTGGACTGTTTGTAACTATCTGTGTCTATAAGAAGAGCTGGTACATTCCCCCAGCGGGCTACCCATCTTTCAAGCGTCTTTTTAGGAACGTTATGTAATTAAATAGATAGAACGAGTGCCGAAAGTATAGCATGTACATATTGGTAGGCACTTTGAATACTTCTCCTTGCTACCCTTGCCTTGTTCGTCCAGACCGTAATATTGTGCCAGAGTCAGAAATCGTTTCAAGTGAAAATGTCAGCCAGTGTAAGAAGTATTTCCCAGTGTCTTCGGTGGTGTGTTCTTCGCAAATTTTGACTGTAACTCCTTCTTTGCAATTCATTCATTCTCTACCCTACATACCTATTACTATTTAATGCAGCAAAAACGGACGGTGAGTATTCAGTTCAGGATCAGTGCACCAAAACTCCGTCCGCATAGATAAAGTCGGCACTCTTTCTAATCACGCTTCTCAAGCCTTTTAGTCTACGTAAAAGAAAGCCGGCCCGAGCTGGTTACATTATTTATTGCACGCTCTGGATATGTCTATACTTTTAATGCGATGGAAAAGCTAAGGTATTAATTAACTTTTTTTTATTACGACGTGGCTAATTTCGACTAGGCTTTGTACTCAATGTTACACATACATATCTGTAGGTATGTACGTCACCCCTTCGTACGCTATATCTGTAAATTATGGATTATGGATGTATGTATCAAACTTTCCAGCCATTGATCTTCAAGTTTATTGTTTGTGTGTGCGGAATTTAGATTATAGCCCACCTTTGAAGCAAAAGTGCATGTTTAATATGGCAATAGACTGAAATCATTTGTAATTTTATTACAAATTAATGAAAAAAACTGTAGAAAGAGTGCAAAAATAATACCAATAATGCCCTATTAAGCAACGTATGCACGCATGCTAGTATTCCTCAGTATTCCGCTATATGTATGTATGTAATTTCATACATCAGTTTCTACGTATGTTCATATGTATTACCTAGAAGGCAGCAGGTGTAAATGTGTAAATACAGAAAGGCATGACAAAGGTACGAGTAGTGTGAAAAGAAACTTTGTTAATTATCACCTTCTTGAAAATGAAGCAATCGTGTATATTAATATGGATAACTTACACTTAAAAATTTGGAGGTATTGTAATACATACATAATTGATTACGTAAAGGAACCAGTAGTTGATGTACTTATGAAACAGTCGTTTCACCCATTGTATCTTTAGAATAGCTTATTTTAGTAAAACTTTCACTTCTTCGTCGCCTTCTTCCCGTCAGCAATACATTTTTTTT
>JAQFZC010003474.1:0-18668 GCA_034695205.1 Dicyrtoma fusca
CTAACTAGACAACTAGACTACTTACTAACTTGCCAACTAGACAAGTCCACTACTTACGAACTTGCCAACTAGACAAGTCCATAACTTACTACTAACTTGCCAACTAGACAAGTCCACTACTTACTAACTAGACAACTAGACTACTTACTAACTTGCCAACTAGACAAGTCCTTTGCTTACTATTTTGCCAACTAGACTACTTACTAACTTTGTAATTGTAATTTAAAACAGGAAGCTTGAATTTATTTGCTTTTAAGTATGTTTTGCTTTTGCCCACGATCGTACTGGGTATCTGTTTCTGCTTGCGGTTCGCAGATCGACAATTTATGGTACCATTTCGTTTTGAAATTAAATATTTTGGAATAGTTAGTATGGTCTATAATATTCAAAATCGTCATCGTAAATTTAGCATCACATCGGTATGAATAGCAACAGTAAGGGCTGTTGTCATCTCCTTGAGTAGGCAAATTGGTTAGTAGTCGAGTTGTCTAGTTGGCAAGTTAGTAAGTAGTTGGTTTGTCTAGTTGGAAAATTGGTAATTAGTCGACTTCTCCAGTTGGCAAGTTTGAAGTAGTCAAGTTGTCCGGTCGGCAAGTTGGTCGGTTGGCAAATTAAAGTAGGCGAGTAGGCCGTCGGCGAATCGTCAGTAGGCCAGTAGTCCGCAACCCGTTTTTTAACCTTACCAAACAAAACCTTAAGAATTTTTGTTCTTTCGTCTTTTAAAACAAAATTTAGTTCTTTTAATTTTTTTTTTTAAATGTTAGATACATTTTTTTTGTAATAATTTTAAGATAAAAAACCGTGCTCTACCTTTATATTTCTAGCCCTTTTACACCAACATATAGCAAAAAAAACACTTATTCCCGTCTTTTCTACCCTATGCTCCCTCCGAACGCTTCGGTTGGCAGTAATACGTGTTTTAAGCTATAATAAATTGACTTATGTACGAATGATAAATAAATTCTCAAAATAATAAGGTATAAGGTCAACTTCACAACAACGCGCTACGGCCACCATAGATAGCTAAAAGGATATGCAATAAAGTTGGTTTGGTACCTTTTTTGACACGTTAACCATTTGCACGGTGTTTTACTTTGTTTTTTGAAGGGAACAAACTTGACAGTAGGGAACGAAAAACGAAGTTGGTCGTTCTAGGCAAATCGGCAAACATTTATTTCACGCTAGTTTAAAATGAATTCAGGTGAGGTCATTTGAATTATTGCTATTGTGAGTTTGAATTTGAATGCAACTATCACTAAGGGTTCATACCTCTAGGGTACGTATTTATTAAATTGAAAAGCGTGAGATTCGTTTTTTATCGTGAAAAAATTTCCGTCGTGTACATATTATGTGGTTAATATGTTAATAGGTTAATGTTAGTTTTTAGAAATCAGATTGCGTGCCTGTGTGTGGTTGGTTGAGTACATAGTTGACAGTCAGAACGATTTTTGTGTACAGTAAACTCACGCTGCTGAATGAAGTAGGAATAAGTATTATTATTATTATTCAGTCGTAAAAATCACACGATCAGGGCGCGGTAGAGGAAAAATATCTGGGAACCTACTTCCGGATCCGGTTCCAGAACCAGGCAACGCTTCACCCAGCAACCAACAAACCCCTGTTATCCCAAAACCGGCAAGTAAGTAGTGTATGATCATATTTAGTAGCTACATACAGTTTCGTTGCTTGTAGTCCTCCGGATTCTGCCTTATGACAAATTCCATTGTAACAGTGACAGTGACTTAATAATTGTGTAATATGTATGTCATTGTATGTATAAATTATCTATCTAATTATGTCATAATATATGCTCCTTCTACAATTGATTACAGGCCCAGTGCCGGTAAGGGCTACCGGAGAAAGCAAACGTGGAACGGATAAAGACATGAAGCAACCAAATAAAATCAATCCTCAAAACACCTTCAATGGAGCCCCCGAAGGCTTACAAGTGCTGGAGGAACGCGATAGAATTGCCCGTGGAATGGGTATGAGAGACGTGGATCGTGATTATTTATCACTCTTGGATCGCAATATGAACAACATCAATGATCCAGAGAACGAATGGTGGTGATTAATTTATAAATCATCTACATCTACTTACGTTGTATGTTGAATTGCAAATTACCTGAAATGTTAAAATGAATTACCTAGTTAAATTTATTAATTTCCTTAGTTTGATTTTACCAGGCATCTTAAAAGTTCGCCGGAAATCCGGAAAGTTGGAGTCTTGTAGATACCGCAAGTCGTAGATTGAGCATTTTAATTTTGGATCTGTAGATTCGACATGTATTCTTAATTTAATTTGGGTCTCTTGATGTAACAATTTCATTTCGAAATTTTAATTTTGCCATTTGCTAGGTGCAAATGATGATAGTAGTTAAAATAATTTAGTTCGTTAGCATGTTTACAATGCGCGTTCTACAGATCCAAATTAGAAAAGTCGAATCTATAGATCCCAAATTGAAATGGTGAATCTACAAACTTGTGGTATCTACAAGGCTCCCAACTTTCCGGAATTCCGGTGAACTTTCAAGATGCCTGGATTTTACCAGAATTGTGAGACCAGTCGCAACTGGTCGTTGTAAAGATAAAGAATTGCTCCTATTGGGAATAACTTTTAATGTTTTAATGTAGGTCAGTTATGCTTTTAATAATGGTGGTTAAGTTACACTGGTAATCCAAATCAGTATACAAGTGCACTTACTAGAAGTACCTAGTTAGCTATTATGTACATACCTCCCTGTTTAAGTCACATATCAATAATCATCCAATTTGTTAATTTGTGGTCTGAGGACAGAAATTACTTTGGAAAATAATATTAAATGCTACAGTCGGCACTACGTTTAAGTAATTTAGCGTAGAACTTTTAGTAATGAACTGTGTTTTCCGTGATTTTGACAGAAAGTTTTGTCAAATCATGTTGAACGCTCCACTGGCTCCACTTTTTGTGTGTAGGTGACTATTGAATAAAGAGTTGATAACGTCTAAATTAGTTATTGACATTTTGCCGTTGCCGTTACATTTGCTCATCTTACTTAATTTTAGCAAGATGCTGGAAGTTATTAGTGGGGCACCTAAATACATAAGCAGTACATATAAATCCAACATGAGTAAGACGTGTCTTTCAAACTAGATATAACGGAGCGCATGAACCTGACGTTCTCATGATTAAAAAATTAGAAGTGCTTGGAGTATGGAAATTTATTGATGAAATTAATTGTTTAATGGCTCGGGTGCAATTACTTGATTCACTTAATTTCACATTCCGAGTAAGTTTGAAGTTTTGCCTATAGCAAATGACTCCATGACTAATTCTGTAATTATTTAGTAGTCCGTACGACAGTGTTGTGTTTAGAAACTCGTATTTTCCAATTAAGCACTCTGCCACAAAAAAACTCGCGGCGAGTGTCGGTGCAAAGATGAAAAAAAAAGTATTTTTATTAGGTACATACGTTGCGTATTACGTAACCCAACCCACCTTAAGTCTCTGACCGTTGCCGCTGTGCCAGTTAATAGCTATGATGATGATAATTTTATTCTAATTAAGTTATACTCATGCATAGACCCCAGTCACGCCGATCAACCCTTGTAAATTGAGGTTTAATCGTGCCTAATATGTAGATTCAGCGATGGTTCCAAAACTCCAATGTTCTCATCTGTCCTAGATCAGTGTCAACGCTGTTGAAATGAAGGTGTTATATTTCGTTCTTTTACTTACGTACTTGCTTAGGAACAGGAACTTGATTGTATTATTATGATGATTTTTACAAAAAATAATTGCCTAATTCCATATTCACTAACTTTAAACTGTGAAGGTGTTTTTTCCATATTAACGATAATAATTGCATTTCTAAATGTGAATGACTTTTCAAACTTTTGATTTCTTGCCGTCCGTGTGTGTGTTCCGAATACATTTGCAGTTAATAGTACGTATATATGACAAGGTTCCTCCTTTGTTCGTGGTGGTCAGTTCGTGAAGTTTTCAAAACATCCTTAAGAAAACTCTGACGATCGATGTTTATATATGGCTTGTATAATTATTTTGTATTTCTGTCTGTAATTTAGCTTCGAATCCAAATCAAATTCTGTCTATCAACTTTTTTTTCTCCAGAATTTCCGATTACTCGACACAGGTGCATCAAAGCAACTCAATCTCAAAACTAACCTAGGTATTCTCCATTCTCCTTACGTAAGTACTTACTTTATTAAACAAGATTTTAATGAATATTTATTTATTCAGTAATATTTTTGTGTTGTTTATATTTCTACGCTTTCATAAGAGCTTTACAGACTTTGAATTATTATACTTTGTTTTCACTATTGTTTGTTTGAATAGGGGGCGTGTATTAAAATGAGCCATTTAAAGACTTTTACTGTATAGCTGAGCAGATTGCCGATTGTTATTAGCTGACCTCGTCCCTCTTGCCTTTGCTGTATTGCTGTTGCTACTTTAGATCTATTTGCCGTGCATCTTCAAAACTGTGATTTATTTTTGACTTGGTCATCGAATCATTGCATTGTTACGATGGGGCTTACTCAAACATTTTGCAGATACTTGAAATGAATGTGAATGATTTATACTGGGTTAATATTTACTACATGTGTAATTAATTATGTATAGGACTTATCAAGTAGGTACTTTGTTTTACTTCATTTATTTATTGTGCTCTCGCAATGATGATGACCGATTGTACAACATATGTGCGTCTACTATCAACTATTACGTAACAGCCGTATAATATATTGAACATTTGTGTAATTTATCTTCCGTGAGCTCTAAATTGAACTGTATATATCTAGAATAAGAGCTGTCAACTTCAACTTCAACTTTACTAGTGCCTGTTGCTGCATATCTACACATATTATATTGATTTAGTACGTGTCGTTCGTAAAAAAGTGCAAATAATTTATTTCAGTTAATATAAGTACCTATACAAGTTTTGCTTTGTAAAAGCATTGTGCCTACGTAGCAGACTCATAGTATATTATACATTGTAGCTTGTAGGTATTGCTATAGAATTGATTGTACTGTCTGTGTCTTCTTCTCATGATTTATCATGTCGGTTAATCTATAATTGCAATCAGTAATACTTGTTACTTGTTAGTCCTCCTTATGTTTCTCTAATGAATTTTCTGTGTCGTAGTCCCAGATGAACTTGTACTTGGGGAGTGTGTAACTTTCATTCAAGCTCAAAAATAATTAACGATTACGATTCCCTACTACTATAAATTACATTTATGTAAATCTGTGCATGTAGTGAATTACACACTGCAGTGTTTTAAGCTGTTTGTACATCTGTAAGTATAGGTAGATAGCTACAGACGGACGAAACAACTTCCATGAACTGAAAGATGAGTAAAACAGTTTAAAACGATTATGGACATAATTGCCCAGGATGGGATAGGATGGGTCCCTTTCAATGAGGCTTCTCGAATATCTGATGCTGATGATGGGATGTGACTTTGCATAATTTTGGTTTTGTCTTTTGTAATAAGCTTCAGATTCAGATGCAGTAGATTCATCATCTCACACGTTCCCGTGGCCGTCCCGTCCTTGAAGCTGGGGTAGGTCTCATATCATCCTTGCAATAACATTGTTGGGCTCAGATTTTCTAAGGAAATTATGTAATTTTAATTTTGAATTGAATTTGTAGTGCTTTAAAGATTTTTTGAATCCTCCATTGAAGATACAATCACTGCTGCACTACAATAATGCAATGCCCAATGAGGATGTATGTAGGTAGAAGTAGCAAGTCATAAATGGGAAGTGAAACCTCAGAGCAAACGCCTGCAAAAAATATAAGACCATGTACAATTTTTGCATTGTATTTTTTACACCCGAAGGTTTCTTTTTGCCTGTGCTTGAAATTACGAAAGGAGCGAATATTTTCTACCAGGATTCTTAGAATGCGAATGTCAAACTTAAATAATGCAAGTAAGTAGTGCGAGGGTTACTATTATGTAAGATTATATATTTTATGATGTAAAAAAAACTGAGCATTGATGAGGAATTCACGTACTTCATTAAAGATATCCGTAATGATGATGAAGTTGACTATAAAAGATTGCCGCCGACTGCATTGAAAATCTTCCTAAATCCTTTGTTGATGCTCAATAATCTTGTCAAGGGCTTTACATTTACTTTTCCGTTTAAGTTAGCTTAATGAGTTCTTTATGTCTATATCTTCCCTCTTTCATATTTCGACATTAAAAAATTTGCTACAAGAATTTTATGCAGATGCTATCTAATCGTAAGTAGCATACTCTTAACGGCTTGGCTTGAAGCTACCCATAACCATAACCATAATAATAATTTAGTACCGTGTTGCAGTTTTTGTATTATATTTGATATCATCTGTTCATGTCCTACATATGTGTGTGTACCTACTTGCAGGTATTAAATATATCTATAATATATATAATCTTGAGTCTTGAAATGTTCAAAGTTATTGCACTTGACTGCAATAAATCCATCCACTCAAGATCTCAAGACTCATCCGTAATACCCCACTAATGCTTCTGTTCTTCTTCTTCTTTTTCTTGCGCCTTGGATGGATTATTTTCTACACAGCATAAATTATCTCTCGTTGCTAGAGGTTGTTTGTAAACTCTGAGTTCAGGAAAAAAATCTTTGTATAAAATTTCCCAGAGTTTTGGTTTCTGTCTTGTCTACGTCTACAGTGTATGGATCTTCTTCTACCTACGCTACGGACAGTTTTCAAGTCTTTTGTATTCTTTCAAAAAATACACTTTGGACCTTTTTTTTTGTATAGTAAACATCTTTTGGTTTCATCGTTGCGTTGTTCTTTCAGCTTTGGTACGTCGTCAAAGATAATGATTGCTCGGTTTAATTTACGGATTGTGCGTGGGTTTGAGTGCATTTGGTTTATAGCTCATTGTTTACGTCTCTAGGTACAGCTTGTAAAGTTTTTTACAGATCTTTTATTATTTTATTTTAGTTTGGGTCCTCAGTCACTAGTATCCAGCACTCATTTTCTTAATGGATCGGCGGCGGTGTAACTAGACCTTTTACCTTCACCATAATGAGTGTGTAATGTAATTATGCCTAAACAATTAAATTGTAAACTTTTATGGTTATACAATTAAACTGTCCACGAAATCCAAATAAACTAAATAGGATAGGACTAGGACAGTTCAAGTTGATTTGGCAATTCGTTTTATACCTTTTTAAGCTTTTATGTTATTATTACACACTTGTTTATATGACCTTTAAATGTGTGAATATAAAATGTAAATAATACCTTTAAACTTTATTTTTTCTAATTAGTGGGGCTGCGGCTGGAGCAAACTGTGTGTATCGAATGTTAAATTGGCAAAATTGCCTGTTGATCTGGCATGGCATGGCTCTGTGACTTGCAGCTTATCGTAGGTGAAGAAGTAATGTAGCGTAAGTCCAGTGTACACATAAAAGCAGCATTTGTAAATAAATTCCAGCATCCACTTAATGCCATTTTGACGTTAGTCGGTTAGTGCACTATAATCATATTTTTACATATGTTTACGAAAAGTGTGAATGCCACTGGAATACTTTTTTGTAATAGTCAAAATGGTACATTTGCACTTTTCAAAAATAGTAAAATTTCTATTTTCCCTTTTCAAAAACATTAAAACTACTGCCTATTTACTCTTTTCAAAAACAATAAATTAGTATAGGTATTTACATTTTTTCAAAAAAAGTAAATCTATTATTTACCCTTTCCAAAAACTGTAGACCTGCTTTCTGCCGTTTTTCAAAAACAGTAAAACTGCGATTTACACTTTTTTGAAACAGTAAAACGATATTCACCCTTTTCAAACACAGTAAAACTACCTTTTCTATGCTTTCAAAAAACAGTAAAACTGATTTCTACGGTTTTTTACAAACTACGATTTGCACTATTTTTAAAACAGTAAAACTACTATTTACGTTTTTCAAAAACACTAAAACTGCTTTTTTAACGCTTTTCAAAATATATGTAACAGTTGTAAAAATTGAATTGTTGGGGCTTTCGTCAAAAGCCAGGTAAGGAGACGCTGGACTTTGGTTCGCAATGCTTTTAGAAGCAAGGACTGGACTTACGCCAGCATGCTTCTTCACCCCCGACATGTATGTACTCATGTGTGCATTTACGTCCCATGTGCCCAGCATAAGGATAAGATCATTGAAGAAGGTATTAAATTATAATGAGGGATAGGAATGTTGACTGCTGAATGGAGATACAGCTTCGATCAGAAAGTACCTACCTCAGGTATCCTAACTCATTCCTGAAGGAAAGCAAAGGAAACACATCTTCTTGTATATATTTCAAAATTATCTTTACCGTATATCATCATTTTTGCCTATAGCCATGCCATATTCTTAAACTCCCTGTGCCTAGTCATCCCAATCCCATGCCTCAATCCAATCCTCAATGCCAATGCCATTTACTCATACTCAGACTAGGCAGCTCACTTACTTTTATTATATCTGTCTATTATATTATGCATCAAAGCCACAAAATGTTATTTGAGTAATTCTTCCCATTGCATTGCATTGACTCAACACACTTGAGCTTCAACTCTCCTATTTCGACCACTCAAGTCATAAAATAAAATCCGTATACTAAGTGCCTAAAGACTCTTACATACCTAATCTAACTGGCATACGAGCCCATACTGTGATTAGACTCCGCACTGTGGTTGCTTTCTGTTCTCGTTCTCATTGAAGGACAGACGAAAACGAAAACGGGATTTCGTGTTAATCTATAGTTTCACTTGTAAAGTGTAAAGTGCTGTGATATATACATATATATACGATTATTATATATACCAGATTATATGCGGATATCAAAAATGCCAATCCCTGTGTGAACAAAGTTAATTACATATATATAGTCATATGTGACTTACCTGTCTGTCGTTCATTCTTAAATCTGTGCTGCTGGTGAGAACACCCTACTGGGGCTTTGTGAGCTAGATTTAAAATCAAAGTGTAATCTTACATAAGTGAATTTACTCAAAAGTCCAAAGGGATAAATAAAACACATCTTTCAACGTAACCTTTTTTCAGTACCGACCGCAAACTCGTAGTGACGAGCGAATATTACTGTTCTCTATTACTGAAGAATGCAGCTCAATCGTCATAGTAAGACTACGATACAAGGCAACTCTAAAAAAAATAAAAATTTAAATTTATTATAGAAAGATTCTAAAAAATGTGGCCGATTTTTAAAAGCAATAATATTATCAGCAGAATTTAAAATCAGTGCAGTGCATAATTCTGTTGCCTTGTCGGGTAATGTAATGACATTACACTAAACTAGATAAAAATAAATTCAATTCAATTTCAATTTAAAATAAATATTCAAATAAAATATCGATTTCGAAAGTCGCTAGTAGTGTTGTGCCGTGTAGTGGACTAAGTGGACTGTGTATATGTAAAGTAAATAATAGCCAAAGTCAATACATAAGTGAGGCGAGACGAGAATAAATATATTTTATACACTGTTTTCTATTCATCTACGATCTACAAACACATCCAGCAGGAAATGGAAATGACCGTGTAACGATTACTAAAGTAAAGTAAATAAACATTGTTATTTTTAATATATTGTATTACCAATACTTCCATCATCGTAGTAGTAATAGTAATAGCGCTTAATTAATTATTATCTATATCTACATATAATCTATATCCACTTGAGTGCCCTATGTATATACCTGATTTCTGATTACGTAATTAGACATTACTGTTATTTAACCGCTGCTACTAATTGGGTAGGGCAATTTACAATATTACAATTAGCTAACGATTTATAGAGGGTATCCATACATTACATGTAACTAAAATGCTTAGGTGACTGGCAATGCTTTTATGGAAGCTATCATAGGTACCTACTTTTCTAAAATTGCTACAAACAAATGCCTACATACATATATGAAGTATAGGAAGCATAAAAGGCGAAGGCTGTGCCCTAAATGAAAAATAAATAATGAAAAAAAAACTAAATTAGCATGACCTTGTAGTTAGATTAGATAGATTCCAATGACCTGAATTGATTGTGTTAGTTTTTACTCCACTGTTTGCTTACAAGGTGTATATTATTATAGTACAAAAAAATTATAAACATATTAATTTATAAACTACATGAACGAACAGAGATATAATAATATTACATCTCTGTATGTTCATGTAGTTTATAAATTAATATGTTTATAATTTTTGTGTAAACGTATTTAATTCGTGAGCATCGGGATCGTCATTTAGAGTTCTTTTTCTTGTATTTGTTTAGATTCCCAATGTTTCAACCACAATACTTGAAGTACCTACCTAATTAGGTAGGTACATACTCTATTACACTAGTAAAAAAAAATAACAGTATAGCTCACACGTACAATTATAATAAATTGCTGATTCAGACTGATTATCCTCAATCACTGGACCAGCTGTTTATTCATTTACTGCCTACATACATAGGTACTTCACTTTTGTTCATTTAACTACTTTTGTTTTGTGGAAATGAAATGATGTAAAAGTTTAGAATGTGAAGTTGAATTTAGTTGAAACTCACAAAATCCATTTAGAATTTAGATGTAAAAACAGCGTGCGATTGCAAGATCAGTTCATGAGTTGCTTCCAGCAGGCAGGTGAATAATAGCGAAACGTAGGTACTTAATTTGTAAAGAAATCTTCAGATCTTAAGGTATACCTACACCTAAGCCTATAAACACTATAAAGGCGCCTATATAGGCATGTATAGCTAGGTCTATAGCTATTAACCTTTTCGAAACGGTAATATGCTTACAATTAGTTTTGAACGTTTTTGAAAAAGGGCAATTTCTAATTTTGACCATTTGAAAATGGTAATTTCTACTTTTATGACCTTTTAAAAGTGTTATTTACTAGTTTTGACCATTTTGAAAAAGTGTTATTTACTAGTTTTGACCGTTTTGAAAAAGTGTTATTTACTAGTTTTGACCATTTTGAAAAAGTGTTATTTACTAGTTTTGACCGTTTTGAAAGTGTTATTTACTAGTTTTGACCGGTCTGAAAAAGTTAATTTATAGGATTAAAGACTTTAGTATAGTATATTCTTTCCATGGTTAGCCAGTTACGAATAGGTTAAAATATGCATACCTGGACGCATACTGCTACTTATATTGTGTAGAATTAAATCGATTTGATTCTATACATTACTTTTAACAATGTGTAGCTCCTTCCATTTTACTTGCAAAGCATACCTGCTGGCTTCTCTCAGGAGTTCTTCTGTCATACTTCGTGAAGAAGGAATGGAATATAAATTGTACTAAATGTCAGTGTTGTGGTTGAATGCAAAGAAAAAAGATTTTTTTCCCGGTGATTTCCTCTCCCTTGTTTGTAGTTGATTTAAACGTTTTATATTCAATTTAACTTGATAGCTAAAGCTAAACCAAACCATAACCAAAGCAAATCATTATATTAAGTAAGTAAGGAATGTGAATTAGTGTGTGGTTACATATACTTACATATTCCGTAATTTCTGTATCAACGTTGATTTAAAATTTAGGTCCATCAGTAAACTTGTGAAACGCATCGTTTCGTTTAAATGCTTTGAAGGTGGCAGACAGTTCATTTCATTTTCATACAATTTGTCTAGATTAGATAAATCCAAAGTCAGAAGTCAGATCGAAGCTCAACCAAAAAACCAAAAGAAGTGCCACAACAGAAAAAGTTCAAAGTTAAAGGAGCAAATAGCAAAAAGGCAAGACGAAGACGAGATAGAATAGAAGCAAGTTCAATTTCATCTTCTCAATTAAGTTATATCTTTGACACCAACTGATTTCAAGTTTCAAGTTCGCCTGTAATTCAATTTTTCGAATCTTATCTTATTCAATGAGCTCGTTTCAACAGGAATTTAGCATCTGTCTAGAGATAATAGTTGATACACTGACTTCTCCATTACCATTTCCATCTCAATACCAATTAGCATACCATTCGTGGAAGTTGGGAACACTACTGAATTGATTCTCGAACTAACAACACCAACATCCCATAAATTTAAATGTCAATACGATCTATTTAATCAGTTTTTGTTTTCATTTTTTCCCTCTAATTTGCATTACAGGTGCTGTAACGAACTTGCAGAGAATACAAAATAAATAGAAGAGCAAAACAAAACAACATTCAACATTGGTTTAGGACTGGAAGTATCTGTAATCAGTAATCAACTGTCAACTGTACTGCATCTGGTTACCAAACAAAGTTACCTACGTCATTCCAGAAAACACTGTCATCATAATTTGGATTTTGAATACCTAACATAATAAATAGTTTATTGTGTGCTGCCACACTGACTGCCACAACAAGTGATTGGATCCTTAAATTACGTTGACGTGAATCAGTTCCTACAAAATAGCTATATCGGCACTGTCAGAACAGAAGATACCTAAATACACACACCTAGATTTTATAAACGAAAATCGACAATGACTGAAATGATGCAAAGATACCAAGGCAGCTGTCACTGTGGAAGTGTCAAATTTGAAGTTTATGCAGCCAAACATCTCAAAACGATTGATTGCAAGTAAGTCTCAATATTTTTTAAGCAAATTTTGCGTTGTGTTTACAGTGATTTGTATGTATATGAGTTTGATTATGTAGATATATTCATGTTATATTATTTCATCGTAGTTTAAATGGCATGTAAACAGAACAAAGCAGTATTATTACTCGATAAGCCATACAGATGACAGATAGCGTGCCTTCAATTTACAATTTGAACTGTGTTGTGAAGTACATAACATACATCGATAAAATATAACTCTTCCGTTGTATGTATTGTGATTTTGAGACTAAAATGACTTTGTGGCCTTTGGCTATTGCTATTCTTTTACCACTTCAACGAATTTTGTTAAGCAATTACAGTTAAAACCTTCGATGAGCTTAGGTACCTATTTACATTCTACATACTTAAGTACCTATGATATCACAATCCGGTATACCGATGCAGCTACATTTATGTAGGTATGTATACTCTTGGACCTTATCCTTTTTGCCGTTGGTGTGATCATTTGATACTGTAAATCAAATACCGGTGCCTAAGCTGGGAGGCTAGTAGGATTATTATTAAGGAGGCTTTTAAGATTGCTCCACTTGATTTGAAAGCCAGTCCACAGAACAGTGACCGTAAACCGGCGACCGGCCCGTTACACCAGTGCAGTGCAGTGCAGCGAACAGCGAACCGTTTCTGGATTAAATTAATCCAGAAAAACTGAGGTCTCCAATTTTTCATGTACCTAGTGGGTAATCGTATTAGGTAACTATTAGGCGGCGTCACATACTAATGGGTCGATAGACTACGATTGAGATTGTGACAGGGTCTACTTATTGTTAGGGGAAAAGAGCCGTTGTTCTTTATACACAAACAAAACTGAAATAGTTAGATAATTGCATGGTGGAGAGTGGAAACTACTGACTAGTGAGTAAAGAGGCACTCAGAATTTAATGAAATCAAAATGTTTTAATGTGTAATAATAAAATTGTGTAAATTACAGTTGTTCAATCTGTACGAAGAAGCAGAATTTTCATTTCATTGTTCCTGCGGCGGACTTCAAGCTCACAACAGGACACACGTCCCTCACAACCTACACCTTCAATACACATCAAGCCAAGCATATGTTTTGCTCCAAATGTGGGGTCCAGAGCTTTTATATTCCTCGATCTAATCCGGACGGCATTGGTAAAAACATCCCCTTTTAACTTAATATTTTTATCTCATTACTTGTAACGTTGCAACTTAATCAAATACACTTGCACAACACTAGCCGTATTAATTCCCAAACTACTCCCATAATATGGCTATGTACCTACTCATGGATAATTAGGTACCTTAAGCCGTATGCTTTTATTCAATATTACAAATCAGAGTTGGTCTGGGAAGCATTGCATTGATTGTATAATTGCATCAATAAATTTGTAGACCTTGAACTAATACTGCCCTGCCCCACTATAATCTTTACACTGCGCACTTCACTGATTATAAGTATATGCAAATATTTTCGCAGTATGGATGAGAGAGTATGTAGATCGTTTTTGTATCGATTTAGACGGAATTATTACCATTTATTATAATCTATTCTATGAGTATAATTTTTCTGCTTATAGGGATCATGCCACACTGCTTGGACAGCCCGAAGCCGACCAAAGTCACTTGTGAGAAGTTCAACGGGGATAAATGGGAAGAAGAAATCACTAAAAAGGGTTCCATTCGTGATCGTTCTAAACCACAGAAATAAATAATTAACTCATCTACTGAGAGAAAAAAGCTACACATCTATGTACCTAACTTTAATTTATCTCTGTGAGTCCATGTAAATACCTATGTAGTAAAAATACCGAGATACAAATATGTACAATTTATTATAAAATTAGGCTGAAAAAATGGGCGTGTAGCAGTAGCAATGATCTATATGCATATTCATACGTGCTAATGTGTGCATATTATTCACTTCATTATAGATGTGCCCACCTACTATAAAGTTGTTGCAGTTAACTGTCATTATTTAAGCTTTATTATATAGCCGGTACCTTGTACACTTATGTAATATCATGTAGTTGGGTAGTAATTGTACAAAGATATAAAACTTGTAGTTCTACTTATTGATTCGTCAAGCATTTATCGTATTAATTAGCGGTCTCAGTTCCATCCTTGTGCATAATATATATCTCTACAGATACACGATTCTGCAGTCGCAGTCTACAGTCTACAGCAAAATAATGCCTACGATCCTACGATGATGCCAGATGCCAGTCATGCCTAATTATAATTGTATACATTGAAACAAACAAGACTTAATTAAATTCAAAATATTTAAATGCTTCCCAGTTTTGCAACTTGAAATTAATTCCCATTCCATTTCCATTCATTGTATGCACTGCACTGTGCTCATTACTGATTGTGATTAGTGTACAATTGAACAAGCATCAAGCATGCATAATACTGTGAAGATTCCTGCATCTAGAATCTTGATTGAATTGTACGTTGAAGATTGATGAGCCTGCTTCCTTGTCTTCGAACAATTCTTCTAAAAGAAAATAATGAAAAATTCAAGTTTTTTTTGTTCGTAAGACAAACAGCTTTGTGGATTTTCTTTATACAGTCATTTATTACTATGTTTGTAAATGCGAGTATGTTGTATTCACATAGCGAAATAATTTATTGTATTTTACGCAGTTGGTGATCTATTCTTTGAATTCCGCTGAATTGATTAAATGCACATTAACCGTAACCCGTAACCTCAGGAAATGACTAGGTCCATACATATATCGACAGACAGGGTTTTTACAGCGAATTTTGTGTTTGAAAAAGCCAACTCCGCAGCGATGAGCGATGTAATGACTAATTATTAGACTTTTTCAAATCAGCTAATGAAATAATTATTCAGTAATTGTGACTAATTTGTTTTTAAGTCGTTATCTATTCCTGTCTCAATCGTATGGCTATATTTATGCGACAGGATATTTGTGGCCAAGCATTTATTTGTAGTAAAACCTCCAGTCAGTAACCAAAATATAACTATATAACGGTTAACTACTATAGAGGGTGTAGTAAAAGCTTACGTAACTATTAGGCAGTAGCACTAGGCACTAGGTAATTCATGGTTGTAGAATTGCGGGTTTTCAGAACCCAACGGATTGCTACCGGAACCGATTTTCCTGAATGCGCACCCACCAAAAAACCGGGACCGGGACTGACTGACTAGTGAACTACGTATCTGTATTGCAGAAAATAAAATGGAGATGCTCACACTCTGCTATTTGTATCTCTGTTCATAGTCACACCAAAAATTCGGCCAGCCGACTCTATATCTGTCTTTGATGGGGATGCAGCTATGCTATACTGATGATGATGCTTTTGGAGAGACTTGGAGATGGTTGTATAGGTGATCCTTGGACGAAGTGGAAGAGGAGATGGGGGGTTGGAGCTGAGCGGAAGAGGAGGTGATTTGAAGATGTTGTTTGTATATGTAGAGCCAATCATGACCAAAATCACTTGCTCGACTGGAGAAAATCCATAAGGTATTATGAGGAAATCGGCTTATAGGTCCCTCGACTCGAACTTTTGCTCCATAATTGGAAAACATTCAACGTTTTCAGTCTTTCCCGTTCCAATTACATCTCTGTTATCCCTCCCAACCGCTTCCTTTCCTTATTATCCCTTCTTCCCTTCACATCTCTCTCTCTTCCTCTGCTCTGTCGACTGTCGATGTCGACTCCAGCTCACTTTGGCAGTCAGACAGTTATGTAACATACATATCTAGCACAGCAGTCCCTTCTTTTCTACGGAACAAAACAAATCTTCCAACCAACCAAACAGTTTCAACTCAACTACAGACAAATAGTTTTACCTACCTGCCTCTTTTACGTACCCACTCATCTGTCTATACATGTATTATCTGCGTATAGCGCTTCTTAAGATGCAAAATGATGCGTAACTTCTATATCTGTCAATTACCCGATTTTCTCCCAATTTTGTAACCCGCAAATACGGGTGCTATTTCAAAAACATGTTATTCGAGGTGTCGTGCATGTTTCAAAAGGTGTAAAAGTGGGTTTTGTATGCTTCAGAAACTGGAAATCAAGGTTTTGCAAAAAAAGGTTTTAAAAAGTGTATAAAACAGTTTATTACACTCCGTAGACTAAAGAACAAACCCTTTTAAAAGAGTCACTTTGTATCAAAGCCCATTTACCGGTGCGTCCATCTGCTTTGCTTTAACCTATTCGAAACTGGGAAACCATGGAAGTAATGCTTTACAAAAGTTTGTAATCTACAAAATAACACTTTAAAAAAGGTCAAAACTAGTAACTTCAACTTTCAAAAAGGTAAAAAACTAGAAATTAGCATTTTCAAAAAGATGTAAAACTAGTAACTAACTTTTTCCAAACGATCAATACTAAAAATCCACATATTAAAAAAGGCTAAAACTAGTAACTTACGCTTTTAAAAAGATGTAAAATTAGACGTAGGTATTATCGTTTCGAAAAGGTAAGCACTAATGGAGACGCGTCACACTTTGCATCGTAAACAGCGATATGTGTGCTCATACCTCACATCACTGTCTAATTCCCCATCAGTAGATCGTAGCAACTCATCAAATCTAAAGAATTTCCTTTGAGTTTCTGTAGTGTACTCTCGTTGTAGTTTGTAGCATTTATGTATAGAAAGCGCTAAGAATTATGGAGAAACAAAAATATTAGAGGAGATAGAGATAAAAATAAATATATTACTTTTCTCTTTCATTAATTCTCCCATTCCAGTGTACAATTCCCCATTGGCCATTTCGCCATTTTGCCATTATTTGGATTGGACAGCGGAACAAAACTTCAACTTGCAAGAACTAACTAACTTGTGCTTAAGCGTACTATTCCAGTTTAATCTTGAACGACTTGATTCTTGTATGTTAAAGCGACTATGGAATTTGGAGAGGCTTAGCGGAGGGAAATAACAACAACAGCAACTGTAATAGAGTAAATATTTTAATTATCTCTTTGTTCAAAGGTCCTCGTCCTCACGAGCAAGAGATGTGCTCTGTTGGCATCTCTCTCTCTCTCGTTCTAATAATTACAGTCATAGCTGTATGGCTCTGTAAGAACTGACTGACGCCAAAGAAGACTAAATTGGGAGCTAATTGTTAGTAATGATGAGATGATTGAATTATTTAGTTGTTAACAATGTTCTGTATACAATTATTGAGGAGTTGGAGGAGGTACAATCCCAGTCCCACTCTCCGCGTGCCACAAAATTTCGTTATAAAAGTAACAATCAGTCACCATATACCTACTAATACAGGCGGAGGAGGAAGGAAGGGCAAATTGATACAATTATCTTCTCTTTATATTGACAATGTAGTAGGCAGTGGCGTACTGTAAGGATAATACAGATGTATGTACCTATACACGGACAGAATAGGCTACATATCCGAACCGCATCCCTCCCTCATTCCCAATTACCCACCAGCAACTACAGCTCACCCGAAGAATCTCGGAAACACAAGTTGACAAAAATTTCGAGTTAATTTAATTTGTTTTCCAACGTGACATGAGTGAAATTGTAGTGAAAGTACCCATCTATGTACTTATGCACTTGATTGTAGCTGTAGAAGTACGGTATTCGATATGAAATATAATTACAGTGGCAGTATGTAGTTGCTTTCATACATGTTGCATGTATATCGTCGGTGAACAGGCATTCTGAGGCAAGCCCATTCAGCGTACCCGTAGTGCCATTTTGACGTAAGCCTTAATAATCCCACTTATGTTTATAAAAAGTGTAAATATCAGTTTTACCATTTTTGAAAAGTTTAAAATACCAATTTTACCATTTTTGAAAAGTGCAAATACCAGTTTTACCACTTTTGAAAAGTGCAAATACAAATTCTAACCACTTTTGAAAAGTGCAAATACAAATTCTAACCACTTTTGAAAAGGGCAAATACAAATTCTAACCACTTTTGAAAAGTGCAAATACCAATTTTACCACTTTTGAAAAGTGCAAATACAAATTCTAACCCCTTTTGAAAAGTGCAAATACCAATTTTACAACTTTTGAAAAGTGCAAATACAAATTCTAACCACTTTTGAAAAGTGCAAATACCAATTTTACCACTTTTGAAAAGTGCAAATACAAATTCTAACCCCTTTTGAAAAGTGC